>CAUYRH010095433.1:0-25041 GCA_963574655.1 Perodicticus potto | reverse complement strand
TCTCCATCTTTCTTTAAGGCTGCATAGTATTCCATGGTACACATGTACCACAATTTATTAATCCATTCGTGGGTCGATGGGCACTTGGGCTTCTATTTCGTTGTACGCCTATACATTTTGTATATCCACTCATCCACTGATGAACATTTGAGTTGTTTCCAGCAGTTGACTATTGTGACTAGTGCTGCTATGAAGATGGCCATGCAAATATCTGTTTGAGCCCTGCTTTCAATTCTTTGGGGTATATACTCAGTGGAATTGCTGGATAGAGTGGTAATTCTATGTTTAAGAGGCTGAGGTCCCGCCATACTGTTTTCACAGTGGCTACACCAAAGATACCTTCCTTTTGCCTTTTGATACATTCCTCCACGTGCAATACTTATCACCAAGACCTCTCTGGATTCAGGTTAGCCTGTAACATCGGTGCATGGTGTTATAACGACATGTGAGTGACTAGTCTATAGGCTAAAGTCTAGTTTAAAGTCTATAGGCTTTGTGAGTCAGAAAGATCTTACCTTATAGCCTCACCTCCTTGCTGGCTCCTAGAGACGACTGCCCATCATTTTATTTTCTCTGGTGTAGTTAGGGATGGGTGATGGATTGCATCTGGAAGTGATGCAAACTTTTCTGCTTAAGGATGGTCCAGGGCATCTACTTCTACACTCTGGGGCCCAGAGACTCCATCTGGGCAGTGGGAGTCACTAGCCCATAGTGGCCAGTTCGCAGGAGCCAGGAGTGGACACAAGAAGGCCTGTTTATTGGTTTTTCACAAATAATAGCCTCATTATCTGGGTCAGAATATTCTCTCCTTGAAGCCTCCGGGTCCATGAGGGAGCCAAATCAGAAGAGGAGGCCGTTGTACTGATTTGCAAGGGAACCATCATTATCCCAACTAGAAACTTGGAACTGGTGTGATCCACTCTCTCCTGGTTAAAAGGTCATGTGGGAATCAGAAAGAAGACCCTGACCTGAAGCCGGGGAGTGAGACAGAAGGAGCGTGACTGGCATTAAGGTGAAGAACTCCATTTTGCAGTGTGCAAAGGCTTTCCAGAAGCTTACAATTCTTGATACTAGCTAAATCTGTCACCTTTATCCATCCATCCATCTCTGAGCTCAGGTCCAAGAATGAATAAGAAATAGCCAGTGGGGCAGTGCCTGTGGCTCAAAGAGGTAGGGCGCTGACCCCGTATACCGGAGGTGGCGGGTTCAAACCCGGCCCTGGCCAAAAATTGCAAACAAAACAAAACAAATAAACAAACAAAAAAACAAAAAACAGAGCCTAGAAATAGCCAGTCTAGTTAGAGACAGAGAGGGGTGCTCCAAGCTGAGGGAACAGTGTGTGGTCATGGCCCATGGTGGGAGGGAGTTTGTCAGCCCATACAGCTGGATCAGAGAAATTGGCTGGAGGGTGACTCAAGATGAGGCTGGAGGGTTGTGCAAGGGTCAGACCATGCAAGACCCCTCAGGGAGTTCTGTCTGTACCACTGGTGTCCTATGCAACTTTCTGCAACGATGAAATGTTCTGTATCTGTGCTGTTCAGTAGACTAGTCCCTGGCCACATGTCACTACTGAGCACTGAAAATGAAATCAAAAGTACTTCTTCATCTACCTGCTCTTTTATTTGCCACCATCACCTTCTTTTCCAGTCTTCAGACTTCCTTTACTGAGAAAAAATATCCCTTTCCTTTGATGCTGTTAATGCCCAAGGGACATCTCTTGTCCTCTCCTTGGCTTCCCCAGACTGGGCATCTGAACAACGGCCCTGCCCCACCTTCTGAAAACTTAGCAGGGAGGGTCCTCCTCCCCAAGGGGCAGACCCAGGGACCCTCTTCGTGTCCACCCGCTCCATCTTCCCAGGGCATCTGGTGTGACACATAGGGCAGGGACAATCCCAGTCACCTTTTCCTTCCTGGACCTCTGCTGCTCAGCTTCCTTTGAACCTAGATGATTGGGGAAGAGAAAGAAGGAAAACAGAATAGAATAGACTAAAGGCAGGGAGAGCAGCCCTGTTCGATCTCACGGTGGGATGTTTGGGAACTTTCCCATCCTCCTGCTCTGGCTCATGCCCACCACTTACTTTCCTCGGAGCTCATCTCCTCTACCTCGTTTTATTTCTAATGAGCCCATTTCCCTGCCAATAATGCCTGCCCTGGTGTCCACCTATGGAAACCTTCCCCAGGGGCTGTACACATACACACCGCACAGTCCCTACTCTCCCTGTACTTTGCTTTCTCGAATCACTGCTCTGCAGAAGGGGCTGTCCACGTCCAGCCTCCCCACGTCCAGCCTCACCCCAGCACCCCCAGCAGGCACGGGAGCCCACTGCCTTGCTGAATCACAGCGCGACGTATTTCCTCCGTGCTTCACTTACCTGGCAATTAATCACATCCTGCTGTGCCCCATCTCCGATGTGTACATTTGCAGGGTGCGTCATGACTATATTATTATGCAATGCCCCACGTGTTGTCTCTTCAACCTGAATTAAGTTCCGGTGGAAGTGGGGGGAGTGGGCCGGGGTGCCTTATCTGTCTTTGAATCCTCTGAAGCTCTTAGCTGTGTCTCAGACAGGAGATGCTCAATAAACGAGCCATGATTGATGGGCTTATTGTTGATTTTTCTCCAGCCCATGCTTAATTCTGCCGTCTGAAAAATCTTTCTCAAGGATTGTTCTCATTATGTAACTCCTTTGGCTCCCCGGCTGTGGTCGGCAAGTGTTAATGGAGTGTCCGCTGGGTGGGTGGTGCCTGCCGGGGGCTTTGGAGTAAGAGAAGAAATAGCCCATAGAGGCCCCTGTTTTTAAGAGCTCACAGGGCCTGGCACGCTTAGGAAATGACAAGCGGATGGCATCTGTGGATGTCCTGATCAACTCTGAGCATTCAGGCTGGCTTTGGGAGCTGGAGGGACTTGAGCTGGGCCTCTAGGGTGAGGACGTTCGGATAGGACAGAAAGAGATGAAGGAGTTCCAAGCAGGGATCGTCATTTTGGCATTGGTGTCCCCTTAGGCATCCCCAGGCCAATGAGAAAAGGTTGGAGACTGGTCTGAGATCTAGAAATCTGGAAGTTGTAGAGATTTCAGGAAGGTCTTTGTTGCCCCTGAATAGGCAATTTGTCCAGCACATAAATGCAGACTCTCACAAATGCTGACATCGGCCTGAAAGCCCTCTCTGGAGAGGCAGAAGGGGTGGCTCTGGATGTCCCTGGGCGGGGTCGCTGCTGGGGCTCCCAGTCGCCTGTGATGGACAGCATCTGCCGACCAGCAAGGACCCCCGTGTCAGTGTCTTTGTAACAGGGGTCCCGCCCAGGGTCAGGTAGGTCCTCTGGAATTTGGTGGGAACATATCAAAGATGCTGTGAGTGCCCCAACACCATAGGCCTCTGTCACAAACTCGAGGAGGGCGTGGCCTCCCAGCCCTCCCTCTGACCTACTCTAGTCACGTAAGAGGCTCTGAAATGTTCAGGGATGAAAGGAAACTCAGACTCAACTGGAACTAACAGAAGAAGGAGAAGAAAGAGGGGCTTGGGTGGGTGGGGGGCATCGTCCAGGGTGACGTTCGGGAAGACAGGTGCAGATCCAATTCCCAGACCCGGTCCCTCAGGCCGGCCTCCACGCTGACTTCTTTTCACCTTGTTATCTGATGTTCTTGTCATTGTTGTAGTTTTAAGTTGCAGTAATAATGCAAAGAACTCCTACCTCCCTTAACTAGAAGCCCCACTGTTTCCGCCCCTCACTTGCTCAGTGTGCGCATGCCTGTGGAGGCTGCAGACCGCCTCCCTGCACCCCTCAGCACCTCCGCGTGGACTTCCCGAGAACGAGGACATCCTCTTCCATAAACCCAGTGCAGCGATGATATTTGGAAATTTACTGGCACCCTAATGCTATTGCTTAATCCACGGTCCATATTCGCGTATCATCCACTGCCCCAATAATATCCTTCGAAGTTTTTCCGCCTCTAGCTTCTTTTGAGTACAACCCCACCCATTTTTTATTTTTTACGTAGAAAAAGTGTCAAGCTCACAAAATGCTACAGAGAACACTCATGTGTATTACTATTTGCCTATGGCTGACATTTCACTCCAGTTGCTTTACCATATACACGTGGTATCTCTCTGTCATCTATCTATCGAACCACATAAATATTATTATTTCCTAAACCATTTCAGACTAACTTGCGTTCAGCATATGCCTTAACCACTAACTACTATAGTGCGTGCTTCCTGAGAAGGCCATTCTCCTACACAACCACAGCGCAGTGATTTTCAACTGGCGTGCCTCACCACACTGTTGTGCTGTGAGAGGATCTCAGGTGTGCCACGACAAATTTTAAAGATCGTTAATTAAATTATTTTCAAAAGACGTTCAAACCATAGTAAGTATATTCTTTCTTTTACTTTTTTTGGGGAGGCGAGGGAAAGACCAACATAATTGAAGTGTGCTGTAGAAGTTTAACTATAGGTTCGAGGGTGCTGTGAGATAACAAGGGTTGAAAACATTTACCGTAGTGCCATGTTATACATTCTGTAAAATCAACACTGCTAGGATACTTTGTATTGAGAGGAAATTCACATCATACAAAATTACACGTATTAAAATAAGTCATTCGGTGGTTTTTAGTACGTTCACAATGTTGTACAGCTACCACCTCTATCTTGTTTCAAAACATTCCCATCACCCCAAGAGGAAACCATGCACTAGTTTCTCCCCATTTTCCCTCCACACACCACCAATCGGCACGCTGTCTCCATGGACTTACAGATTCTGGAAGTTTCATATAAATGGAACCACAGAACATGTGGCCTTCTCTGCCTGGCTGTTTTCACTTAGCATGATGTCTCCATACGTGTTGCAGAACTTTGTTCCTTTTTATGGCCGAATAATTGTCCATTGTACTATACGCCACATTTTGGAGGGCTAATAGAGGGTATGTACCATTAGGGGATGTTATTTGCATTTGCAAGGTGAAGTCTGAAGTCCAGGTTGTAGTGAGTCCTTCACCCAGGAAGTGTGTGCTATACCCCTACACTGTACCTGATAGACAGAAACTGAACAAGTCCTCTTCCCCACCCACCTTCTTGAATTTAATTGTGTTTTTCTCCTGCGTGGGCCTATAGCTGTTGATCTTCTAGTTTCAGATTAGAACTGAGTACTTGGGATACTCATTTTTCCATTCTTGAGATGCCGTACTTAGGAGAATGTTCCATCCAGGTTAACAGAAAAGATGCAAAGTCCTCCATCTTGTTACGGATATACTAATTCCATGGTGTACATATACAACACAGTTGATTAACCCATTCATGGGTTAAGGGGCACTTGGGTTGTTTCCACTTCTTTGCAATTGTGAATTGAGCTGCTGTAAACACTCAAGGGCAAATGTCTTTATGGTAAAATGATTTTTTTTTTCTTCTGGGTAGATATCTACTAATGGGATTACAGGATCAAATGGAAGGCCCACTTTTAGTTCTTTGAGGATTCTCATACTTCTTTCCAGAAAGGCTGTACTTATTTGCAGTCCTACTAACGGTGCATAAGTGTACCTTTTTCTCTGCACTCATACCAGCATCTGCAGCTTTGAGACCTTGTGATGTGGGCTATTCTCCCTGGTATTAGGTGATATCTCAGAGTACACCACATTTTGTTTCCATTCATCCATTGATGGACATTTGGGTTGCTTCCACTTTTTGACTCCTGTGAATGGTGCTGCTGTGAACACATATGTACCTACGTTTGTTTGAGTTCCTGGCTTCAGTTCTTTGGGGCATATACCTAAGAGTGAAATTGCAGGGTTGGGTGGTAATTCTAGGTTAAACTTTTTAAGGAACTGACAAACCATCTTCCTTGGTGGGTACCATTTTCCATTCCCACCAGCACTGTACTAGGTCCCAATTTCTCCATTTGCCAAAACTTTTTTTTTTTAATTATGGCCGCCTTGGTGGGTGTGAATTGGTATCTCATCATGGTTTCTATTTGCATGTTAAGCATCTTTTCAGTGTGCTTGCTAGCTATTTGTATATCTTCTCTGGAGAAATATCTATTCAACACATTTACTCATTTTTAAATTGGGTTTGTTGTCTTTTTATTATTGACTTGTAGGAGTTCCTTGTATATTCTGGCGCTCAGAGTGAGAATCATACCCCTAGGCCAAAAAGCTAGCACATCCTTATCTAGTCTGTACGCCAGACCCTTGTCAGATAAATGACTTGCAAATATTTTCTCCCATTCTGTAAAGTTACCTTTTTACTTTCTCGCTAATGTCCTTTTGATGAACAAAACTTTTATTTTAATGAAGCCCAATTTATCTATTTTGCTTTTATGGCTTGTGCTTTTGGTGTCTGATGTAATACTTTTATCTCATCTGCTGCCCTCATTTCAATTTTGTCAATTGACCCATTTTTGCCCTGCGGCACAGACCCAGCCTAAGATCAGATATTGCATTAAGTTGTCATTTCTCTTTAGCCTCCTTTAATTTGGAACATTTGCCCAGCACTTTCTTTGTCTTTTATGACATTGAAAGTTTTTGAAGAACACAGTCCCTCCGTGTTCGTGTAGAAGGTTTCTCGTTTGAGGTTTGTCTGAAATTTCCTCGTGAGTAACTCGCAGCTATCCCTTAACAGTAAAGCTGCCCTCCCCAGACCATCACACCTACAGGTACATGAACCTAGGTATGTTGGAGATGGTCACTTTGACTACCTGGACAAGGCGTCATTTAATTTCTCCACTACATCATTACTAGAAGACCATGCAAAAGTAGTCCTGTTCTCCACAAGGTTTTTCCTGGACTCAGCCTCTGTTGATGACTCTTACCTGACTCTCCTTTACTGGGATGGCTGCAAAACGCTGATTTTGCAACTGCAGCCCTCTCTCTCCCTTTACTGGGCAGACCTTGGCATTCAACTCTAAGCAAGAGCTCTCCCTTCTCTTCCTTCGATTTATTGATGTAATTTGTTTTTTTCTATGTGAATTCATGAACTCCCCATTTCCCCCCAAAGGCTTCTAATTCATTACTGTATTTAATTATTTTGATGTTTGAATTATCCCAGATCTGGCCACTGGGAGCCCCTACAAGCTGCTGTTGTGTCCTTGTGACATGGCTCCACCTCTGTTTTGCTGTTGTTGTTGTCAGTAGTGATGGTGATGATGGTGGTGGTGATGTGTGTGTGGGTGAGTGTGTAAGCATCTCCCTAGCTTTCTCACATAACAAGGAGTTCCTGGCTCATCTTGAGCCTGGCTTGCCCCAGCCCTGCTATCAGGCATTTCTCCCAGGATCTCCAGTCCCCGTTAGAGGGAAATGATACTAGAGACAAAGACCTGGACACCAGGTGAGCACACGCCTTTGTTAGGCCCCCTCACTGTATAGGGCAAACAGGGGACACTGGGCTTAGGGCTTGGAGCCAGAGCTGCTTCCCTACCTTCCTGTGCTGCTGAAGGAATCCTCTGTGGTCACGTATGTGAGCTGGCCAGCCCACCATGGCGTGTACTCAAACATTAGCCGATTAGCCGTGAGCATTGATTTATGCTGTATCTTTTTTAGCTAAATCTCTGTGCACAGCTGTGATTATTTCCAGGTGAAGTGGTCGTGACAAGCCATGTGTTTTTTAAACATAGTAATGGATTACTTTGATGGTATGTAAGCACAGAGCTCCTCTGAGTGTTACACAGGCCACACGTTGTGTATATGTGTATGTGTCTGTACGTGTGCATGTACACAGCGTTCCTTCCACAGAGTGAGATTGTGAAGTTACCTGTTTATTGCTCTGTCTCCTCCAAGAACTTATAGGCTCCTGAGGCCAGAGACTGTGCCTGCTTTACTCATCACTTGGCCCCCAAAATAATACCTGGCCTCTGGCTGGAACTCTATAAATGACGCTTGGGTGAATATTTATGGCCAGATGTAGCTCCCGTGTGTGGTGTACTTTACATGAATCAACTCTTTGAATTCCTGCAACAACCCTACTTTCATCACCCCCATTGTACACATGAGGAAGTTGAGGCTCAGGGTAACTCAGTAACTTCCCAAGGTTCACACAGTCAGGGAATGGCAGAATCAGATTCACTCCTAGGTAGTCTTCTCTGGAGTTTTTGCTCTTCACTATAATAGCATACTACTCGATGGGAGGATGGATGGATGAATATTTGAATGAATGGATGAGTAAATGGATGGGTGGATGTGTGGCTGGCTGGATGGATGGATGGAGGGATTGGTGGATGGATGGATGGATGGGTGGATAGATGGATGTATGGATAAGTGGATGGGTGGATGGATAGATGGATGATGAAGAGATGGATGGATGTATGGATGAGTGGATGGATGGATGAGTAAATGGATGGGTGGATGTATGGCTAGCTGGCTGGATGGATGGATGGATTGGTGGTCGCATGGATGTATGGATAGATGGATGGGTGGATGTATGGATGGATGGATGGATGAAGAGATGGATGTATGGATGGATGAGTGGATGGGTGGACAGATGGATAGATGGATGTATGGATGAGTGAATGGATTGGGTATATGGGTGGGTGGATGTATAGATGGGTGTATGGGTGAATGGATGGATAAGTGGATGAGTGGATAAATGGCTAGATGGCCAACTGGCTGGGTGGGTGGATGGATGGCTGACTGGCTGGCTGGCTGAGTATATGAGTCAATCAGATGGTGGTTCATCCATTTCTTTCCTACTCTTTTCCTACCCAGCTTCTATAGGATCATCTCCATGCCACCTTTTCCAGGCCCTCAGAACTCACTCCCTTTCATGGTGCATCTACCAGAGCTATACCCTCAGCTGGATTCCCAGTTAGAGCTGAGCAACTAAAGAGAGAACAACCACCTTGTTTTAGACCAGGCATTGCTAATGGTATTTCGAGAGCCAGATCTGGCCCCTAGATGTATTCTCTTTGACCAACAGAGCATAAAAACATCTAGAGAAAAGACTTAATTAAAAATCAGGGAGTTATGGTTGAAGTTTGATTTCCAGTTTCTTTTTTAAAAATTGGAAAATTTAGGACTTGACCCTCATATGAGCCATTCTGGACTAGGGCTACTCTGCCTATAGGTCAACTGTCCATGTGAGATCAGAATTGAGGCTCTTCATTTGCTGTGTTCCCTGCCCAGACCTTTTCTCTGGTTATCTTCTTGTCCCCAAGGGGATGTGGCTGAGTTTGCAATCCCTGGTCTGGACACTACCCCTCTAGTCAGCTGGTCTGAGGTGCAGTCCCCTTTCTTGGCTGCTTCCCTCCACCTTTGACTCTGCTGAGAAAATGGTTGTCCACAAAGCTATACTGCCCACCTTCTACCTGCCTCCTGTATCCTGTTCCATTTCCGTGTGCTTCCTTCGTTCAGTTGAGGTCCCAAGATTGTTAGTTGAGTTCAATTGAGACCCTAAGGTTGTAGTCATCCGAGGGGTTCCTTAATCCTCCCTGTTGTGGGTCATAGCCCCCAAATGTTGGTCAGGAAGACATTAACATTCTCATGGTATCCCCCCAGGGGTCCGCTTCCAAATTCACTTGACCAGCCAACCACTATAAATCCCTCTGTTTGTACTGTGGTCTAGTTTTCTGTTCTCCACATGTCCTCCAAAACATCAGGAGAGACTTTGGATATTCAAGCACCAAGCCCCTGAATTACTCTTGTCTGCTCAGAGAGCCCTGGGAATGCGGGCAGGAGACAGGAGCGTTCTGGGTGGGGAAATGGGTGGGTGAGGGCATCAAGGCCTTCCCCACTCTTTCTCCTAGTTATAAGCAGTTCTCCTCTATAAGCCTTCCAGGAATCCCTGTGAAGGTCACTGCTGTCTCTCTGCAGCCTCTTTCCTCTCCCGCCTTCTGGCCTAACACCATCCCTGGAGCCCTGAGATCACATCCCCAGCATGTCATTCATCTAAGTGGCCACAGAGAAATAAGCTCCAACAGACACCTGGGAACTTGTGTTCTCAGGACAGTGCCTGTCCCTTTGCCAACTCCAGTGCCCCATGGGTGGTATCTGCATCCTGAAGATGATTCTCCTTTAACAGAGGAGGCAGACGCCAATTCAGAGAGGAACCGTGCTATCTTCACCTCCTTTTGGGCCACCTGTGTCTCTCTGTCCCCTGGAAACCCTTATCCATTCTGTCCCGACCTCTGACATAGTTCCCCAATCATTCCTCCCTTTCAGAGTCAGACAGGAGCTGCTTCATCAGACAGCACCTTAGACAGAAGTGGCTTCTCATTCTGCTGCCGCCCCCTGTGGATGAGCGACTCAGCCTCACGGACCTCAGTCTCCCATCTGCAGGGGGACAAGAGCATTGCCTGTGAGCTGCCTGCTCTCCCTTTTCCACCCTGCTAGGGGGCCCAGCCAGAAGCCTGACATCAGTGCACAAACATCGACTGTCTCTAGGAAATCCTGGATGTTGGGCACCCTCTGACCCAACTCAGACCCACTCTCTACTCTCCTCCACCTTTCTCTGTTCCCTGGAGGCTGACACCCAGGAGTTGTACCCCTGAGCCCTTCTGCCCTCCAGCTGTGGGTTCAACTGCTGGGATGCCCCTCAGGGGGACTGCAGGGTGGCAGGAGGGGAAGGTCAGGCTCAGACACCTTTTTCCTCACAGCCCTTCTGCTCCACGTGGCTCTAGCAGTCACTGGACTCCACTGACACTTGTGTTGCTCCTTGTCCCTTCAGGCCTTCAGGTGGTAACAACCCCCCACCCAATGACTAGTCTCTGGGTGCCTCATACCTGCAAGGTCTGAATGTGTCCACTCAAAATCCATGTGTTGAACTCATATCCCCCCAAGGTGATGATGGTATTAGGAGATGGGGCCTTGGGGAAGTGATTAGGTCATGAGGGAGGAGCCCTCACAATTGGAGTTAGTGCCCTTATAAAGAGGCCTTCCTGAGCCAGCTGGCCTCTCCCACCAGGTGAGGAGACACAGGGAGAAGGTGCCACCTATGAACCAGGAGACAGACCCTCTCCAGACATCAAACCTGTGAGTGCCTTGTCTTGGACTTCTCAGCCTCCAGAGCAGCGGGATGCAGTTTTCTATTGTTTATAAGCCATTCAGTGTGTTGCATTTTGTGCTAGCCACCAGAGTGAACTCAGACAATATTCTTCCCATAACTCTAACTCCATCCATAACTTGTGAGTATTCCCTGCACTGAAGTCTCTCATTTGAGGCATCTGGGGTGAATTCTGCTACGTTTGCAGTGAGAATTAAATTATATATTGTGGTCTGAAGGACCCAGCTTAGTGGCTTGCCCTTGGTGAGTGCTCAGTAATCAATGGATTTACTGTTACTTTCATGCTAATTTCTACCTGCCGCCTTCCTTATCTGTGCATGTCAGGAGATGTACTGGACTCTGGCAGAGAAACCTCATCAGGATCCTAACTCTTACTGAGTGACCCTGAACAAATCCCTGCATCTCTCTGAGCTTCAGTTTTCTCATCTGGGAAATGGGGGTGATAACGGTAACTGCCACTGTGGCTACTAGAAGGCTCCAAATGACTGGTGGGTGTTTTGAACCTATGCCTGGTGTCTGAATAAGTGGCCAGTGGTGTGAGAGCCTCCACACGGCCTTAGCTGCCTTGTGAGCAAGGTGGGGGCCCCAACTTGTACATGTGAGTACAGAAATGCTGCTGCTTTATCCTTTGCTCTCAAATAGGCACCAGTTGCAAGCAGTCAGAGATGGTTTCCAGGAGTTTCCTTCTTGGCCCCTGGCCTCATAGCATCTCTGCCTACCCCTCTACTTGTCTGCGCTTGACCTTTTCATCTGGCAGGTTGTGAAGAGGATGCAGCGTGTGGGTGCCTGCCAGCTGCCAGTCAGCATGTCTTCTCAGAGCCTGTTTCCTCCCCCCTGTGAAGCAGGAATGTGGCAGCTCTTCCACCGGGCTCGCTTTGTGGTCACCAGAGCTGCATCTGAGCACCTCCCTCTTGCAAGCACAGCCAAGGTGCTTCCTGGGAGAGGTGCAGAGTTAACAGGGGAGTGCAGGGCCTAATGCTGCTTTAGAAAACACCCTTTTCGTGTCTAATGGCCTGGCAGCTGTGATGATTAGCACACAGTGTGCACTCAGGACTCTGAGATCCCCTGTGGCTCTGGGATTCTGGGGTTCTTACGTCTCCTGTGACAATAGTCAATGGCCTATTGCATTAGTTTCTGATAGTACCACCCTGTCTTTTAGTATTATTTAATCATTTTGGTTGCAAGTCACACAAACTCGATTTCAACTATTATAAACTAAAAAAAAGAATCTATCCTTCATAAGAAAGTGTGAGTAAATATAAGTAGGTTTCATAGAAGTACTGAGTACATTGGATACTTTTTCCTCCATTCTTGAGACATTTTACTCAGGAGAATATGTTCCAGAACATAACTATAGCCCAGGATGAAGGAGAGAAATGGAGTGGGAAGGGAGGGGAGTGGGGAGGTTTGACAGAGGGAGGGTAAAAGGCGGGACCACACCTATGGAGCAGATGACAAGGGTACAAGTCAGATCTGTCAAGTATAGAACATAGATGTTTTGGTACAATAATCAAGGAAATGAGGTGAAAGCTATGTGGATTGGTTTGATCTAACCACGTCAGATTGTATAAAAAAAAAAATCAGCACACCACATATGCATGAATGTATTCATGATCTATATGTGTTTGACTTAATTAAAGAAAAGAATCTGTAGATTCTCATAGCTAAAATTGTACAGCTTCAGGCAAGGCTGGATCCAGGGACACAGGCCCTGTTGCTTCCAATTTATCTGCCTCTACCCCTTAGCTCTGCTTCCTTTGGTACTGGCTTCTTGCTTGACCAGGGTCTCCCTGTGATGTTGTAAAGCTACTCCAAGAAGCTCCACATTCACATCTCACCAGCTTGGTGCCACCAAAATGAATCAAGTGCCCCTTGCTCAGCAGCACCAGTAAAAGTCCCTCAGCTGCGTTTTGTTGAACCTGAGATTGACCAAGCTTGGGTCATATGGTCACTCTTTTTTTTGGAAACAGAATCTCACTCTGTTGCCTTGTGTAGAGTGCCATGGCCTCATCATAGCTCATAGTAACCTCAAACTCCTGAGCTCAAGAGCTCCTCTTACCTCTCAAATAGCTGGGACTACAGGTGCCCAGCACCACCCCTGGCTCACATGGCCACTTTTAATCACCACAGCTAGGGGGATGTGATGATTTGATTAGCAGGCTCTGATGCCCAAACTCATACGAGAGGGAGACAAGTCCTCTCAGAACCCAAAGTATCAAGAGAGTGGACTCGGCGGTGCCTGTGGCTCAAAGGAGTAGGGCGCCAGCCCCATATACCAGAGGTGGTGGATTCAAACCCAGCCCCGGCCAAAAACTGCAAAAAAAAGAGAGTGGACTTGATGAATCCAAAGCCACTCTGGGGTCTAGTGTTTGAAGCTCCTGCAATTCATACCTGTTCAATTTCTAGGCAGCATTGCCCTATGGTTGAGGGTCAGATCTCCTGGGTTCAAGTGTTGGCACCATTTACTGGCTACGTGATCTTGAGTAAGTTGGTTTACCTCCCTGAGCTTCAGTTTCCTCATCTGAAAAATTAGGGATGATGATAGTGTCTGCCTTGCAGGAGTGCTGTGAAGATAAATGAGTTAATCTTTGCAGAGTGCTTAGCACAGGGTCTGGCATGTAGTCTTGTCTCTAGGCTTTTTTATCTGCCATCCTCTCTGCCAGGTACTTCCCTCCCACTTCCAAATTCACCCAGAGAACTATTGCTAATCCTTCAGTCCTGGAAGCTACTGTTAGTGAAATCCCCTGGACTCACATACTTATCATTCTATATTATAATCACCCAATCAATTAATCTGGCACTGTACAATTTCATAAGTTATGCCATGGTAGTTTTGCCATGGCAGTTTTTTATCCATTCTTCTGCTCACAGACTTGTTTCTGCTTTGGGAATACTACAGATAATGCTGCTTTGAGCATTTGTGTACAAATCTTGGTGGGGACATACATTTTCATTTCTTTCTCACTTAGGAGTGAATGGAGTGGTTAGATCATGTCATAGTATTTGTTTGACTTTGGAAGAAACTGATAACTGTTTTCCAAAGCAGCAGCACCATTTTACATCCCCACCTGCCATGTATGAGACTTCTAGTTGCCTTACTTCCTCACCAGCACTTAGTGTTGTCAGTATTAACTTTAGTCATTCTAATAGACAGACAGTAGGACCTCCACAGTTGACCACCTCCTTAAGTTGACCTAATTTTCATAGATCAGACGTGCACCACCTGTTAGTACAGTAGGCCTAGTTCCTTATGTTGACCATCTCCATATGTTGACCACTTAGTTATAGTCCCTGGGTGGTCAACTTATAGAGGTTCTACTGTACTTGGGTAGTAGTACCTCATTCTGATTTTTATTTGCATTTCCTGAGTGAGTAATTGTGTGAAGCATCTTTCCTGGTATTTGTTTGCCATCCCTATCTCTTCTTCAGTGAAATGTCTGTTCACATCTTCTCCCCATTTGGTATTAGATTGTGTGCCTTCCTATTATTTAGTTCTTAGAGTTCTCTGTCTTCTAGATAACATGTACATTATCAGACATATAACATAAAACTATTTTTCTGTGAGTCTGTGGCTTGACTTTTCCTTAGTGTCTTTCAAAGTGCAGAAGTTTTAAATTTGGGTACAGTGCAGTTTATCAATTTGTTCTTTTATGAGGGATTCTTTTGGTGTTGTACCTGAGAAGTATTTACCTAAATCTTTGCCTAAAGCTGCTAAGATTTTCACTTATGTTTCAGTCCCTTAGTCTATCACTTACTGCAAGAGAGGTCTTCAATTTTCCAAGTATGATTGTGAATTTCTCTATTTTTCTTATATTTCCATCAGTTTTTGCTTTGTGCATTTTAAATTCACTTATTTGGTGCTTAAATGTCTGGGATTATTGTGTCTACTTTAAAAATTGACTCCTTTACTATTATGAAATGAACTTCTTTATCCCTGCTAATCTTCTTTGCTCTGAAATCTACTTCATGTATTATAAATTTAGCCACTCCAGCTTTTGATTATATTAGCACAGCATATCTTTTTTCCATTATTTTACTTTTAACCTATTTATGTCTTTATATTTGAAGTGTATTTCTTGAAGGCAACATAAATAGAGCCTTGCTTTTTAATCCAATCTGACAATCTCTACCTTTTAACTTGGGAGTTTAGACCACTTACATTTATTAAAATCATAGATGTAGCTAGCTTTAAATCTGTTATCGTGCTGTTTATCACATCTGTTCTTTGTTCCTTTTTTCATTTTTTTTTTCTATTGCCTTTTGGATTGAGTATCTTTTCTGATTCTATTTTATTTCCTTTTTGTGGGCAGTGCCTGTGGCTCAAAGGAGTAGGGTGCTGGCCCCATATGCCAGAGGTGGTGGATTCAAATCCAGCCCTGGCCAAAAACTGGGAAAAAAAAAATCCTATTTTATTTCCTTTTTAGCTTATTAGCTTTAATTCTTTATTTTGTTATTTTAGTGGTGCTTTAAGGATTTATAGTATAAATCTTTAACTTACCACAGTTTATCTTTAAGTGATATTTTACCACTTCACAAATAGTATGCCAAACAATAGTATACTTCTATTTTTTCTCCTTTTGCAAAAGGTCTCTTTTTGACCTTTGTGCAATTATTGTCATGAATTTTACTCTGACATTTATTTTAAACAGCACACACTTTGTTATTGTTTTTGTTTAAAAAGTGAATCATCTTTGTGAAAGTTTTAAATGATTTTTTAAAAATTGTGTATCTTGTCTATGCAGTTGCTAAATGCATAATAGTCTATGGAGTAAATGTAACTGTCTATGGAGTTGCTAAATGCTTTTCATTTCTGTATTTCCATATATTATTTTCTTTTTGTCTGAAACATTTGCTTTAACGTTTCGTATAGTATGGGCTGATGGTGATGAACCCTTCCAGATTTGTATGTCCGAAAAGGTCTTCGTTTTGCGTTTGGTTTTGAGAAATATTTTCTCTGATAGGTTTACAGTTTCTTTTTTTTCTTTTCATCTAAAGATGTTGCCTCACTCTCTTCTCACTTGCATTGTCACCCTTATCTCTATTCTTTTGTTATTAATATAATGCATCTCTCTTTTCTATTTTTATGATTTTCTTTTTATTGCAAAACAATTGCTCAGATCATTTTGAGCAATTGACTCTCCTAAACCTTGGTTTAGTTTTCTTCGTGTTTCTTGTGCCTGGGATTCTTTGAGCCTCTTGGGTCTGTGCTCATAGTTCTTATCAAATTTAGAAGCTTTTGAAATGTTTGTTTACTATTTCTCAAATGTTTATTCCTGCACTACCTCTTCCTTCCTCTTCTCCTGTAAGGACTCCAGGTGCACAAACATAGTACGTCAGGCCACATAAAGTTGTCCCAGAGATCACTGATGCTCCTTTCAGGTTTTCTTTCTCTCTTCTGTTTCCTTTTGAATAGTTTCTGTTGCTGTCTTCACGTTCACTAAGCTTTCCTTATGTAGTATCTCTTGATCTCATTCATTGTCTTTTTCACTTCACACATTATAGTTTTCACTCTAAGACTTGGATTTGGGTTGTTGTTATAGCTTTCATGTCTCCTCTTAACTTTTTGAACATAATATAGTTATGCGATGCCTTTTTCTCCTCATTCTGACTTCTATGTCAGTTGTGGGTCAGTTTTGATTGATTTTTGTGTCTTCTCACTATGATTTTAATTTCCTGATTCTTTGCATTACTGGGTGCCATACATTGTACATTTTACCTTGTTGGGTGCTAGATATTTTTGTATTCCTATTAATATTCTTGAGCTACATCCGAGACATATAAGCTACTTGGAAGCAGTTTGATCCTTTTGGGTCTTGCTTTTAATATTTGTTAGATCTAAAGCTCACTGTTCTCCACTGGTGATGCAAGACCCTTCTGAGTACATGATTCCATGAATCCTGAGGTCTTCCAGTCTGGCTTGTGGCTTCAGTCACTATTCCTAGCCCTGTGTGAGTGCTGAACCTTGCTCCCTCTAATTCTTTTTTTTTTTTTTTTGTAGAGACAGAGTCTCACTTTGTCACCCTGGGTAGAGTGCCATGGTGTCACACAGCTCACAGCAACCTCCAACTCCTGGGCTTAGGCAATTCTCATGCCTCAGCCTCCGGAGTAGCTGGGACTACCACAACGCCCGGCTATTTTTCTGTTTTGCAGTTCGATGAGGCCGGGTTTGAACCCACCACCTTCAGTACATGGGGCCGGCACCCTACTGGATGAGCCATAGGCGCCGCCCACTCCCTCTAATTCTTTCAGATGGTTCTTTCCCTAGCCTTAGGCAGTTTTCTCACACATCAGCTCTAGTTAGCATTCTGCTGAAAACTCAGGGAGGATGCCCTATAGGACCCCAAGGCTTCCTCTCTGTGGCTTTCTGCTCTCTCCTCTCCAGTGGCTCTGTCCTGGATTCTTGGCTCTGTCGCTTCAACTCAGAGCATCCACTGGGCTCCACTTTGGTCCCCCATCCTGAAGCGTGGGCTGGAAACTCTCTCACAGCAGAGCTGGGCCAGTCACTGTGCTCACCTCTTTGCTCTCCATCTCTCAGTTACCGCTGCCCATTATTGTCTGATGCCCAGGGTCTTGCAAACAATCTATTGTTTCATATGTTTTTGCCTAGTTTTAGGAGTTTTTGTTTGTTTGTTTTTGGTTTTTTGCAGGTGGGAAGGTAAATCTGGTCTCCATTATTCCATCTTGGCTGGAAAAAGAAGTTCCTCAGGCAATTAAATCAGGGAAACAATCGACCAGGTTGACCTTTAGAACAATCTCTATTTCTAGAAATACTTCCTAACCTCCCTGGGGTCGTAGGCATCTGAGCCCCTTTGGCCCAAGTGAGCTAATTTCCTAGCCTCTTGCAGCCCAGGAAGGTGGTTTGGGCATGAAGCCAGACTTTCAAGACCAACTCCGGGAGGACAGGCTATGCATCTCCTGGGAAGTGGCCCAGCCTGCCCTGCTGTCACCTCACATTCCTATCTGCAGGTCCTTGGCACTCAGAGTCACGGAGTGCTTGGGTGAGTGAAGCGACATGTCACTGTGTTGGCAAGAGCGAGTGAATTGATGCTGGGAGAATGCTCGTGGGCTGCAGGAAGAGAAATTGGCCTTCACACTGTAACAGCACATCCCATGCCAGGCTCGGCCACATCCTGACCCCGTGGGGTTGGCAGGCAGAGACATTTATTCCCTTCTTAGATGCTTGGAGGTCACCCAGCTGCTAAATGGCAGAGTTTGTGTCTCGGAGCACTTACACAGGATTGGGGCCCAGGGCACCCATTTGGATAGCTCTAAGGGGTCCTCTGCCCCTGCCCGTGTCCCCAGGAGGCCCAGCAGGAAAGCGTGGGAGTGACTCTTGCTGCCAGCCACTGCAGCCTCCCTTGCCGGCAGGAATCTCTTTGAGCTGAGGCCAGGGAGCACTCAGTGATCACCCCCCGGGGGACCGTTGGCCGAGGTCAGCCTTGCCTGGTCAGTGCAAAGCCGGCAGGGATTGATGACAGTGACCGTGAGGGCACCATCCCCGTCAGGCAGGAGCAAAGCTGTATGGAAGGATGCCTGCAAATACTGTGCTTTTGTCATATGCAAAATGCTACCTGAGAGGCGCTGTGGAATTTTCCACCAAGGCCAAATCGTGGCAGACCATTGTAAACAGCTACTTCTGATCCTTGCCTGTGCCCACACTTCTGAGCTCTCAGAACACTGGAGGAGGCAGGGGAAGGGAGCAGAGTGGGCTTCAGAGTCTCACGGCCCAAGGGCAGGATGGAGAAACTTCACCGTAGTGGACCCCTAAGAGCCATAAGTCATGTTGCCTGGTGTCCTCAGGATGTCATTGGCTGCAGAGGGAAAGGAAATGCCGGTCGCTTTTAGAGCTGTTTCCCGACTACCTGGCCTGTGTGACATTCCTAACCCCTGAAGTTCTAAATCAGAGGCTCCAAACCTCTGGGGTCTTCCAGGGGTGTCTGGATAATCCTGTGGATTTGTCTTTCGTGAGTTTCAAACTGGAGCTTGTGGCCAATATCCTCAAATTGGGAAGTGCCACTAAAGCACCTGGATTTCCAAGTTCTCTGGAAAATTAGAAGCTCCAATTTTCCCTGTGCATGAGCGATACTCTGCAAGTCCTCACGTCAGTCCCCAGTGCTCCTTACTGCCTCCCACACGGAGACCAAGGTCACTCACACCTGCTACCCACCCACCGGGCTCCTGTGAACATTCACCTCCAGGTCCTGGAGGGTTGGGGGGCCCTGGCTTTTAACAGATAGGACCAGCCTCACTTGCTGCTGTGTCTCCCTGACCCACCCAGCCCAAACCTCTGAACAGAAAGCCTCGGTTCCATGTGATAAGGTTTCCCTACCAAACCTGCCCCTCCAGAAAGTTTTCTGAAGCTCGTTCTCGGGAACAGCGAAGAGATACGTATTTTAGCAGAGGGCATTCATGCTAATGGTGGAGTTCTAGGAGGCTGGCAGGGAAGATACTTTAGGGGGGAGGCAGAAGACCTGTCATGGGGTCAAGGTTTAGAAGGCATTCGTGTTCTCTTCTTCCATGGAAAGGACAGGTCCCCCTGTCAAGACAGGGGAATAACCCAAATGGCATGTGCTGGGCTCTCCCAGTCCTCAAAGTCTACAATTGTAGGTCCCCAAAGGGATGTGCCTTACATTTTATTTATGTCACAGTGACCCCTAAAGATGTGTTTCCTCCAGGCCAGGGAGGGAAAGAAGAACCCGAGGCTCTTCTTGGTACCAGGGAGATGACTCAATTGCCTGGAGTTGGGCACTGGCATGGGACAGCGATGAGAAGCCATGGAAGCTACGTTTCCTGCATGGAGGAGTTGCTTTGCTTAGGGTTGTCTCCTGGGCTAAGTTGGGGCTCCAGTGGGGTGACCTTGGGATATGGTGCTATGGCAGATACTGGAACCATGGAAACCAGGTTATTACCATGCTGTACCCACCAGCCAACCATGAATCGGCTGTGAACAAATCATGTGGCCTCAGCCGCCTCATGTATTGGTTAGGAGTGTCTTGTCTGCAAGTAACAGAATGTGTGACTGAAAGTACTAAGAGCCAGGTGAGTGAAGCAACATGTCACTGTGTAGGAGGTGTAGGAGGGAGATCCCCAGACTAATTCGGTGTGGAACCCAGGTGCCATCTCATCATGTCAGCCTCATGGGTGCAAAACGGCTGCCATGGCTCCACCCCTCACCTCCTCACAGGGAAATATCTAAAGATAGGAAGAAGGGTTCTCCTTGTGTCTTTCTGTTTTAATCAGGGAGGAAATTCTTTCCTGGGATCCTTCTAGCACAAATCTCATTGGATAAAATGGGTCAGATGGCTACCCTCATCTGGGAGGGAATCCAGGGCAGTGAAGACGTCTCTTACCTCACTGTGTCTTGGCAGCATGGTGAAGGGGGGAGAGAGGTGGACTGTTGGGTGGACAATAGAGAGAGGCTGCCTTGTCTCCACTATAGAACAGAGACTGGAGTGAGGATCTTGTGGGGCTCCTTGTCAGATGCCCGAGAATATGGCTTTATCTAAGCTTTGTTGCTCAGGGCTATTATTTCAGAAAGTGCTAGAATATTAAAGGTTAAGTTACTCTACTTCCCCTAGCAGGTTTCCAGTTGTCCTTGCTCTGATAGCCTCTGTGAAGGGCCCAGAGCTTCAATATCATTAAAATCCCCAGCTCCGTATCTCACCATCAGGGAAGAAACCATGTAATGTGGACAAATTCATGCTAAACTGTTACAGATTCCTTTTTGGTCCATGTCCATTAACAAATATGGGCTTGTTGACTTCAAAAAATTAATCATTATCAGTAGGTTTCCAGGGAGAGGTGGCAAATCTAGGACGGAGGGAATCCTGGCTGCTGCTATTTCATCAATGGATGGCAACCTTGCTTGGGAAATCTTGAGGAAGCAGGGGTGGGGAAGGAGAAATAGCATTTACAAAGCACCTGTGCGTGTTAACGCGCTTAACTCTCACAATGACTCTGTAAAGTAGCTATTAGGATTCCCATTTCATAGATGAGGGGAGAGAAACCCAGAGAGGTTAAGTCACTCATCCAACATCACACAGCCAGGAAGTGGCCCAGCAAGGATTCCAATCCCAGGTGCTTATTGCTTGGGGCCACTGGTCCTACCCAAGCCTTGCATACCCTCATATTTATCATCTTCATTTTGAGGGAGTCCTGACTCGGCTGGAGTCTCTGAGGGCCCAGTCAGAAGTTGTAAAGAGACATTGCTCCCTCCATTTGAATTTTCTCAGATGCCTTCATGGCAGAGCCCCACCCTCCAGCCAGTCAGCACAGGGAGGAGGCCAATAGGAGAGCCGGTCAGGAAGCAAAAGCGAGCAGGTCTGCTGGGCCTCGCTGTTTCTAGACTGTCACAGCAAGGGGCCAGGGCTTGGTCACTGGCCGAGACTTTGCAGAACTGAGTCACCTGAGCCACGTGCAGGGGACCTGGTAAAGCTGGCTCATCCTTTTTAGATGCTAACAGAAAAGCCCATTCACCTAGTGTCCCTTTGAGATAGGACCAGAGCTCACGGCCAGGGCCTGCCGACGCCTCACCCAGTGCTCACTCCAGCTTACCACAGTCATCAACTTGGCCTCAGAGTTTGTCATTAGAAACTTGTGATGCGCTGACTGTGTGCCAGGCCCTGAGGTAATGAGGGTGAGCAAGACAACATCTGTATCCCCAGTGAGCCTCAGAGCCAAGACAGATGATGTGTAGGGACACTCCTAAAACCAGTAGGTACTCATACTTAAAGGGCCCACATAGGATATCGGCCTGCCCCAGGGCCCGGTGGATGCTGTGTGCAGAGGAGCTGTCAGCACTGGGGAGGGGCAGGGCTGCAGCCTCTCTAAGGCAGTATTCATACTCGGTGGAAGAGACCCAGGGGCCAGGATTCCCAATTTTTAAGAAAATCTGGAAATATACACTTTCACATATAGTTTTCCTAATATTTAAAACTCTTTCCAAGCCAACAACAAAAATTCATTTGCAGTCTAGATTCAGCCTGTGGCTCCTGCTTACTGCTCATGAGGCCCAGAGAGGGAAAAGATTTTTCTGAAGTCTCACAGTAAGATAGCAGCCGAGCCAGGCCTAGAACCCAAGTATCCTGGTCCAGACTGAGGAACTTGGGTACCTGCTTCACAATAAAATCAAAGCCCATCTTCGTCTTTTCTGGATGTGTGACAATGTTTTTGCTTGGATAGCAAGTCACTGACACTTAAGGAATAGCCCTCCTGAAACTTCTTTTGTAAGAAACAAAATTGGGAAATTAACAGATTACATTAAATCTTTCGGCACTTTCCAAATAAGGTCTGCAATTTTAATTCTGAAGCTGTCTTTGATATGGAGACATTTCTGCTCCTTCTGCTTAGCATGCAGAGGACGTAGGCGTACTTTCTAAGGAAGGCAGAGCCCATTGTAAGGAGCCGAGGTTGTTCTCTGGGCTTCCTGGCCCTGTACAGGGCGAACCTGGGGCCTGAAGTGAGGTCTGCTCTGCACGGCCTGTCCCACTGTGTTCATAGCAGGCCCTGTGCAAAGACCTTTCCCAAAGCATGGACTTCCTGGAGCTTGGGTGCCACTCATCAGAGGGAAGCAGCCTGATGAAGAGCCTAAGCTAGATGAGCTCAGTTTGAGTCCTGGCTCCGCCGCTTACCAACTGTGTGACCTTGGGGAAGTCACTTCACCTCTCTGAGCCTCCAGACTGATCATTTGTAAAATGGGTTTCTTACATGCAGAGCTCGGTTCCTACCTGAGGTTCCTAAAGATCATAAACAAGGATCTGTCCCTTGGATATTAATAATGATGTTAATTACAACAAATCAACATGAAATTTAACCGAATCAAGAAACAGAAAATATTGGGCAGTAACAAATTCTGCAAATGCCTTTCTCTTCTGATTTATGTCTAGGTTAAATTTATTGATTTATTTATTTAATGAGACAGAGTCTCTGTCACCCTGGGTTGACTGCCATGGCATTGAAGCTCACAACCACCTCTAACTCCCAGGCTCAAGTGATCCTCCTGCCTCAGCCTCCTGAGTAGCTGGAACTATAGGTGTCCACCACAATGCCCAGCTAGTTTTTCTACTTTGAGTAGAGACAGGGTCTTGCTCTTGCTCAGGCTGGTCTCAAACTCCTTGAGCTCAAACAATCTGCCCACCTCAGACTCACAGAGTGCTAGGACGACAGGTGTGAGCCACTGCCCCCGGCCTCTGTAAAAATTTTTTAAATAAATATTTATATAGCATTTATTAAGTGCCATAATCCATGCTAAGCACTTTATGAATACTCATTTAATCCTTGCAGCCACTCTGAGCTGCAGCTTTGCGGATTTACAGATGAGGAAACTGAGACAAGCAGAGGGAGAGTAACTCGCTCCAGGTCACAGCTGGGCTCGTAACCTTGCACTTCCTCCTTGTCTGACTTATTTAGTTCTGAAACACATTTTCCAATTCGGAATTGATCCACCAAAGGAAGAAACCATTCTTCCTCTACCCAAGGAAAGACTTGAAAAACTATGCAATTGGGATACAAGAGACATGGGTTCAAATCCCAGCCCTGCCTTTTGCCGGCTGTATCCTCCCCCAACCCCCACGTTAGCCTTGCTTTTCTCATCTCTCAATTGGGTTCATAGCGCATCCTACCTCTCAACTGGAGGAAAGTGGAGTCAATCCTGGTTGTGAAAGTGCCTTCTAAAGTTTTAAATGCACTATACGTGTGAATAACATTAATAACAATAACTTCCCCAGAACCATTTTACAGATGAGAAAGCTGAGGTTTAGAGAAATTGCACAGTCAGGTTCATAAAGCTGTGTTATCCCTAAGATATAGCCAGCCCTTAAGTATTGCCCACCCTTGTCTATGAGAACGAAGGGAACTCACACCAGCAGGCAAAGAGCCCTGGCATGCCTTGAGCCGAGTCCCTCCATGCGGGGCAGGGGGTCTGCCTGTTCCCTGGGGTGGGAAGAGGCCTGCCTGGTGGCTTCTCCGGTCCGCTGGGAGTCTTTGCTCACGGATTCGGGCGTGTTTACAATCAGCTGCTAAGAGGCTCAGCCCTTCATGCGCAGCATCCATACCTGTGTGGGTTGTAAGAGGATTTCTGCTTTTGCGTTGCTTGGCAATATTTTGTTTAAATGAATTTAATGCCAGGGATTAATATAGTTTGTGAGCTGAACTGCTTACTTGGCAGGAAGTGAGAAATGAGCAGGATTTTAAGCAATTTGGTGTGAAAACAGTTTTTAGAATGAGGGCACGCAGGTGAAGCTTAGGGCGGTGGAGCTGGACCCTGGAGGCAGCGTCCCCGTGTGAGCATCAGGCCTGCTCAGCCACTTCCCAACTGTGAGACTCTTAACCTGCAACCACACTTCTCTGCCTCCTCCTCTCAGAAACACCAGCCCCTTTTCACTGGGCGGGTGGGGATCAGATAAGAGGAGGCAGGAGGAGGGGCAGCGGAACGCCTAGCACGTCCTTTGTGCTCAGCAAATGAATCCAGGCCCTCTGAAAGCAGGCCCCGTGGTCTCCCAAGCACCAGAGGGCTGTGTGGTACATGGAAGGCTCTCAGGGAAAATGTACCACATCAACAAATGAGTAATAAACACAGTCATCCTCATTCTCCATAAAGTCCATATTTGCAAATTTGCTACTTGTTCAAATGTGTTTGTAAGACCCAAATCAACACTCACAGCGCTTTGAGGTCATTAGTGGACGTGGCAGAGGGCCGGAATTTTTTTTTTTTTTTTGAGAGTCACCCTCAGTAGAGTGTCGTGGTGGCATCATAGCTCACAGCAACCTCAAACTCTTGGACTCAAGCGATCCTCCCACCTCAGCCTCCCAAAGTACTTTACTAGCCTGGGACTATAGGCACCAGCTATAACTCTTGACTAGTTTTTCTATTTCTGTGAGGTCTTGCTCTTGTTCAGGCTGGTCTCAAACTCCTGAGCTCAAGCAATCCACCTGCCTCGGCCTCCCCAAGTATTAGGATTACAGACGTGAGCCACCACTCCTAGCACAGGGGTCTGCAGAACTTGAGCTGCCAGGTGTCCTCATTCCCAACGGAGATGGGACGAGGCGGCACTCTCTCTCGGC
>CAUYRH010095428.1:0-22317 GCA_963574655.1 Perodicticus potto | reverse complement strand
TGGTTGAGCACTGTTCAGGTCTGGGGGAGACAGCAGTGAGTAGTATACACAAAATTCCTGCTATCGTGGAGTTCACATTCTGGCAGAGAAAGACAAAAGATAAATAATCAAATAAATATATAATAATTGAAAAAGTGGCTCAGAGCCTGTGGCTCAATGGGCTAAAGGGCCAGCCACGTACACCTGAGCTGGCGGGTTCGAATCCAGCCCGGGCCCGCCAAACAACAATGACGGCTGCAACCAAAAGAAAAATGGCCAGGCGTTGTGGTGAGCGCCTATAGTCCCAGCTACTTGGGAGGCAGAGGCAGGAGACTCACTTGAGCCCAGGAATTAGAGGTTGCTGTGAGCTGTGATGCCACAGCACTCTACCCAGGGTGACAGCTTGAGGCTCTGTCTCAAAATAATAATAATAATAATAATAATAATAATAATAATAATAATAATAATTGAAAAAAGTATACCATTAATTAAATAGGAGAATTTCTAAGTTTATAAGGTAGGAGATATTGTGTGACATTTGCTATGAACAGAGATTAAGAAGGGTAAGGGGCTAAAGAGTGAGAGAGTGAAGGTGAAGGACAATTTTCATAGGGTGAACAGGGAAGATCTCTCTGAGACGGTGATATTTGCACGAAGATCAAACTATACAGATATGGGGCTGGGGGTGCCAGGTAGAAGGAAGGTCAAACACAAAGGCCTTGAGGCTAGAGCACGCCTAAAGCATCAGAGATCAGCATGGCTCTGGAAGAAGGGGAAGAAGTGGGGTCAGAGAATAATGGGGGAGGACATGGGAGGAACCAGATCAGGTAGGGTTTTAGAGCCTACATTGTAAAAACTGACTTTATTCTGAAAGACGTGGGAAGCCACCGAAGGGTAGATCTTCCTTTTTATAAGGAGTCTGGATGCCGAGTGGGGAATAAACTGATTATTCTAACATGTCAAGAATAGAGAGCTGTTGTGTGGGGGGGCTCACTTCTGTAACCCCAGCATTCTGGGAGGCCGAGGTGGGAGGATGGCTTGAGACCAGGAGTCCCAGATAGCTTGAGCAAAAGCGAGATTCTATCTCTACTAAAATTAGCTGGACACAGTGGTGAGTGCCTATAATCTCAGCTACTCAGGAGGCTGAGGCAGGAGGATTGCTTGAGCCCAAGAGTTTAAGGTTGCTGTGAGCAAGGCTGACTCTATGGGACTCTAGCCTGGGGCAATAGAGTGTGAGCCTGTCTCAAAATAATAATAATAGTAATAATAGAACCATTAAACATTAAGAAAGAGACCTTGGAGATCATTGATCATTGATCTGCTGCTCAATGTGGCCCATGGACCAGGAGAAATGGAATTACTTGGAACTTGTTAAACTTGAAGAACCCTGGACCCCACCCCAGACCTTCTGAATCAGAACCTGCATTAGCAAGATTCCCAGGTGGTCTATGTCCCCAAAGGAGTGTGAGAAGCACCATTCTAGTCCAATCCCTTCATTTCACAAGTGATGAGACCAAATGTCAGTCTGAAGAAGTGACTTGCTTATGATCACGTGTTGATTTCACAGCAGGGTCAGTCCCACGGCTTTCCACTGCACCACCCTGTTTCACGTGATTACCAGGCTAACAGGTTACGACATTCAGTCAGGCAGTCAATAATTCCCTCTCACTCATCACTAAGACACCATCCCACAACGACACACCATCATCTCACCAGAGATTTTTTACCCTTTAATAACTCAAGAGCAAGTCAAGAGAAACACTGATAAAAGACTAGGTCAATTTAGTTTAACCTAACAATATCCTTCCTCCAGCACTCCCACCACCCTGCCTCTCATCTTCTATTGAGATTTCTGAAAACGCCCAGGATGTTTAGGTGTGGTGCCCCCTGAAATGTTTCTTCCTCCAGAAGGGTGGGAAAGAACACAAATTTCATTGTCTTCTCAAAGAAAAAAAAAAAATCCCCTAGGGCTTGAAGCAATTAAAACAAAAAAATCTTTGTGGTGTACCACCCCAGGATTTAGAGATTAGACATAGAAACCCAGGTCATGTCCCAAAAGGGAAGAGTCAAGAGAGGAAGAACTCTATTTTCAGGGATTGATAGGATGAATGGCTGGAAGTTTCTACAATGGGGAAAAAAAGGCTGGGTTATCATTTCTGTCATTGCTATTATTGTTGTTGTTATCAAAAACATGTAAATAGTGGCTTAAATTATTGTCCCTTTAAAACAATAAAGGTGATAACAGAGACTTCTTTGTGCATTTGCAAACCGAAAGAGAATTCTATTAGGCACCAGGAGTTTTGCTTTGAGAAAAGTGGCCCAGCCGGGACTTGAGATCCAGAGATTCCAGAGTAGTCTAGGTGTGTGGTATGAGCTCAGAGAGGATCATGGGGCTCTTTAAATAAATGGGTCTGGCAAAGTATAAGGGTACTTCCTAGGGGAGAAAACCTTGCTCCCCGCTGTCTGAGCAGTTCAGGTGACAGAGAGTGAGGAGAAATGTGAGGAAAGGGAGAAGCGGGCAGATGGGAGATATTTCAGAATTAGATTTCTATCTTAGGGCGGCTGACCGGACAGGAGAAGGGGTGAGAAGGAGGTTGCTGTGAACTGTGATGCCTTGGCACTCTACCCAGGGTGACAGCTTGAGGCTCTGTCTCAAATAAAAATATGTGACTAACTTTGGGCGGTGCCTGTGGCTCAGTAAGTAGGGTGCTGGCCCCATATACCGAGGGTGGTGAGTTCAAACCCAACCCTGGCCGAACTGCAACAAAAAAATAGCCGGGCGTTGTGGTAGGTGCCTGTAGTCTCGGTTACTTGGGAGGCTGAGGCAAGAGAATGGCCTAAGCCCAGGAGCTGGAGGTTGCTGTGAGTCATGAAGCGAAGGTACTCTACTGAGGGCAACAAAGTGAGACTCTGTCTCTAAAAAGAAAAAAAGAAAATGGCTCTGAAAGAGCCATCCTGAGTGCTGGGTTGGAAACGTGGGTGACCTGGACTATGCCTCCATCTCTGAATCAACCAGGGTTGCTAGCACTGGCTGTCGCCCACCCTCTCCTCACCCCATCTCAGTGTCAGGCACAACAAAGGCTGACTGCATTTATTCCCCACTTGTGCCAAAGTATGAAGTGTGTGGAGCTGAAGGGGAGACACTCCTGCTCAGCTGTCTTCCAGAGACCTAGGTGTCCTAGTGGTGCCCGTCTTGTAACTTCACCATTTTTGTTGTTGTTGTTGTTTTAGAGACAGAGTCACTTTATCACCCTCGGTGGAGTGCCGTGGCATCACACAGCTCACAGCAACCTCCAGCTCCTGGGTTTAGGCGATTCTCTTGCCTCAGCCTCCCGAGTAGCTGGGACTACAGGCGCCCGCCACAACGCCCGGCTATTTTTCTGTTTTTGCAGTTCGGCCGAGGCCAGGTTTGAACCCACCACCTTCGGTATACGGGGCTGGCGCCCTACTCGATGAGCCACGGGCGCCACCCAACTTCACCATTTTGGAATAGTTTGCTTCCAGCCAGATGGACAGGAGAAAAAGCAAAGCAAATGACTCCTGACTTGTTTGCTTCTTGCAGTGAGAATTAGTCACACAATAATCACCAGGGAACACAGGCCTTACGTGGTCACTCAGGAAGCTGACCCATTGCTGGGGAGCTGTTGGTCACCGTGAGCAGCGGGGAATTTCCGTTGGTGTCTCCTCATTCCAGATCACATCACGCTATGCTGTCTGGACAGTGCCTGGTTAGGGTCGGGTTTGCAGGACAGCAGGGACCACTGTGGCTCCGGCAATCCCCCTTCTAAATGGCAAAGCCTTGTGCTGTGTGTGTCTTCGTTGTTTATTGTGGTCAGGCTGTATGACCTTTGATGCTCCCTTCAGCATGGAGATTTGATGATGACTCTTCAGGAACTTTGGATTTTTGCCCTATCTCTACTACTACGTCACCCTGTGATCTCAGGGGAGTCACTTCTTCCTGGGCCTCAGCTTCCCAGGCTGTAACAGGAGTGAGTCAGCTTAGATGACCTTTACTGTTACCCCCCATTTCTGCTTTCCCTGAGTTCTTTAAAAGAAGCAAATTCTGCAAAACCTTCTGGGGTCACTGCTGAGAGCTTTGGCCCTACCTGCCCAATATTGCCAGAGACTCCTTCAGCTAGCTGGCTGTGGGCATTCTATAGCAGCCAACTATGCAAAAAGAAGCAGGACCAGAAGGGGTAGAAGGAGAGACCCAAGGGCCAGGTGTCCAGATTTCAAAGCAGCAAAATGTATGTTCTGCCTGCCTGGACCTCTATGATGTCCAGGTGAGATCAAGACCTAAGCAGCCAGAGATATGAGACCAAGTTACTGCAATCAAGGTTCCAGCAGGCAAAAAATGCATACTCAGGCTCGGCACCTGTAGCACAGTGGTCATGGCGCCAGCCACATATACCGCAAGGTTGGCGGGTTCGAACCCGACCAGCTAAACAACAATGACAACTGCAACAAAAAGTAGCCAGGTGTTGTGGTGGGCATCTACCCACTCTACCGAGGGTAACATAGTAAGACTCTGTCTTGAAAAGCAAAACAATGCATACTCAAAAGTGTTTGGGGAGGAGGATAAAAGCTTGAGGAAGGGACTGTTTGACACAGGTGTAGCCAGAGTTAAGCAACCAATAAGGTTGGTTGAGGGACTCAAGGACTAGGACCAGGCCTGAAGGACAAGAGAGGAAACAATGTGACTGCAGCCTGTATGAGCTAAAGTTGTGGGAGGTGGGCCTGCACACAGAAGCCAGAGCCATGGAGGAAAGGAACGGCAGGGAAGCAGGGATGAGCCACTGTGGATAGGGATGGGATGGACTGGGAAATAAATATGTCAGCTGCCAATCTCTTGCTGAGCCTCCCATTGACCAAACCCAATGGGAAGCCAGAGGAAAAGGGATCTGGTGATGCAGTTATAGAAAACACCAAGGGGTATCCAATGTACTCAGCCCTACTATGAAACCAAGTTATAGCTTTCCCCAATTATAGCCCAAGAAGAAGGGGAAAGGGGAGAGGGAGGGGAGGCGAGGGGGCAAGGATGGGTGGAGGGAGGGTAATTGGTGGGACCACACCTATGGTGCATCTTACAAGAGTACATGCTAAATTTACTAAGTGTAGAATGTAAATGTCTTAACACAATAACTAAGAAAATGCCGTGAAGGCTATGTTAACCAGTTTGATGAAATTTCAAATCGTATATAATACCAGCACATTATACTCCATGATTGAATTAATGTACATAGCTATGATTTAATTAAAAAAAAGAAAAGAAAACCAAGGGCACAGAGCAGGGCAGGGAGTGAATGGGGAGGCACATGGAGGGACCTTAGAATGTGAGTCTGGGGTCTCCTTTGGTCTTTCTCCCCATCTCTATGATGGGAGGTTTGAATAGCCTGCACGGTAGGGGTGGGTGGGGATAGCACCTAGTGAAATTCCTACTCAGGTTGGTGATGACAGCAGTGATAATGAGGATGTGACATTATCTTAGGTTTATAAAAGCGTGTTCTCCTGCAACCGTATCTGGTTACCTGGAGCATCTTTCCCCACCTCTGAAGGAGCTGGGTCAAATTCTCTGCATCTTGCATTTGAGATTGCTTTTAGATACAGATTTGGACCCTGCTCCGCCTTTTCCTGGGTGGTAACACTAGCTGCTCTGTCAGTCCTGAAAGAATTGAGAGAGTGGGATAAATTTAGACCACAGAATTATTGTGCCTGGGCCAATATTTTAAATACTTGATGTTTAACATGACCTTGACCTCCATGCCCTGCATAGCTGCATGTTCCCTGTCTTAAATTTTTCTCAGTCTCTCGCCCCCGTGCTCCTGCGTATCTCCCCCCCCCCCACTGGCTATGAATAGTCGGTGTGCACAATGGGACAGGCTGTTGGGCCGTCATCAGTTCCCACTGTGTCAGATACCATCACTGTCAAAACAAGTCAGCTGTGTAGAAACCCTCACCATTCCTCCTGCCTCCTTTTGGAATGCACTGTTCTGACAGCAAGCACAAAGCAGCAATTTATAAGCATGAGTTGATACAGAAAACAAGACACAAAACCAAAAATGAATATGACACAGGCTAGCATGAAATTCAGAACGGTAAACAGGGAGATGGAATGAAATCAGGAATAAGATGATTTTTTTTTGAGACAGAGTCTCACTATGTCGCCCTCAGTAGAGAGCTGTGGCATCACAGCTCACAGCAACCTCAAACTCTTGGGCTTAAGCGATTCTCTTGCCTCAGGCTCCCAAGTAGCTGGGACTACAGGCACCTGCCACAACGCCTGGCTATTTTTTGTTGCAGTTGCCATTGCTCTTTAGCTGTCTCAGGCTGGGTTTGAACCTGCCATCTTTGGTGTATGTGGCTAGTGCCCTTGCCCCTGAGTTATGGGCTCTGAGCTGAATAAGATAAAGATAATGTTTCAAGATTAAGCTACATGAGGTCTGAGGGCCAAGAAGCCAGACTTTGGGTATTTCTTTTATTTCTCTGCATAATTCATATTTGTCTACATTGAGTTCACTATAATATTACTGTCAATACATACTTTTACTCTGGCATGTTTAAAAGTCTCTAAACAAATGTGTTTGTGCATGGGTCACACTTTTTATTTTTTGTTTATTTTTTGTTTTTTAGACAGAGTCTCAAGCTGTCACCCTGAGTGGAGAGCTGTGGTGTCACAGCTCATAGCAACCTCCAACTCTTGGGCTTAAGCAATTCTCCTGCCTCACCCTCCCAAGGAGCTAGAACTACAGGCGTCCGCCACAACGCCCAGTTATTATTTTTTGTTGTTGTTGTAGTTGTTATTATTGTTTGGCAGGCCCTAGCTGGATTCGAACCTGCCAGCTCTGGTGTATGTGGCTGGCACCCTAGCCGCTGTGCTAGAGACGCCAAGCCGGTCATACTTTTTAGTACTATTAAAAAAAGAAAAAGGAAGCTGGGTGCTGTGATGCCAGGCCTCTCTACGGAGGGCGATGTGACTCTGTTTCTACCAAAAAAAAAAAAAGACCCAGGGGTCAAGAGCAACTGAGCAGCAGACCAGACCTGTAACAGGATCCCTGTAGACTGTAAGAAAGCCAGCTAGGAGGCTCCTAGAATACTCCAGAGATGAGATAATGATGTCTCACTCTAGAATGATCACAAGAGAGGTCAGGAGGATTCTGAATATATTTTGAAGGTTAGAGCAAGTGGGATTGCTAATGACATTAGGGATTGAGGGAGAAAGAGGAATGCAGGATGACTTCAAGGGTTGACACAGTAGCAGCTGGAAATATAGTAGAACCTTTGTAAGTTGACCACCCCAGGGATTGTAACAAACTGGTCAACATACGAAGGTGGTCAGCATAAGGAACTAGGCCTACTGTACAGATACATACATGAGGTGCACGTCCCTACAAAAATCAAGTCAATTTAAGGAGGTAGTCAATGTAGGGAGGTGGTCAACTGTGGGGGTTCTACTGAAATCTCAATTCATGGACATCATGAAGACTGTGAGAGGAAAGGCATTGGGATCTGTATGTGAGTGAGACGTGAGGTTGGAGATGCTTAGTGCACATCCAGATGACCTTGTTAATGGCACTTGGATATCTGAATCTGAAGAGGTGTTTGGGAGTAATCAGCATTTGACATCACAGAAGGTCAAAGGGCTGGATCAAATAATGGGGGAGTGGTAGACAGAGACTAGAAGAGCCCTGGGGGCTCTGCAACATAGAGAGAGCCCAGAAGGTGGGAAGGAACCAGCACATATTATTCAACTTGGGGTCTCTTTTCAGAAGAGGCTGCTGAACAGAGGGAGATCAGAAAAATGTGGCCTTTGTTTAGAAATAATTAGCACGGCTTATCTACCAGTCACTGTGAAAATGATCGCTCCTGGTTACAACAACAGCATCTTGTGCAAAGCCAGCCAGATGATTGCTGGCAGGTTAAATGGAAATATATATTGATCGATTCTGAGCTTCTTTCAGTTTCTTGGAGTTGTAAAAAAATTGGGGGAAATGGGGGCTTTATTTGCTTTCAGAAACCTATTCAGACAGGAGGAAATTGATCCCCAAGGCTTCCCTGGCAGGCCCCATGCTCTGCAGGGAGCTTCAGGCTGGGTTTCCCCCGCTCTGCTCTAGACAATGCAGTCTCCACCTAACAGTACAACTGCAGTGGCAAGTCTCTGAGCTCCCTGAGGAATTTCTTCCTCCTTTCTTGGAAGGCAAGAGAGACCTGCCTTGTTTTGATGCCTTTCTAGTGCTTTCTGGGGCCTTAGTACTAACTCTCCAATAAGGAGCAGACAAACTTTTAAGTTTAAGAGAATTGAATGCAAGCCTGTTAAAACTTGTCCCCTAGAAACAGGATTCCAAACTGAAATGTTCTCCAAAACATATGGTGACGGAGGGTGTGTCTTTCTGTCAGTACTGGATGTCAGCAGCAGTTTGTGTTAACCATTTGGATGCAACGATTGTCTTCTTGGGAGGTAGTGGCGGCCACGGTGAAATTAGAGGGGAGAGCAACAGACTGCTATATTAGGAGCCACCACAAAAACAAGTAGCAATTTTGCACTCCAAGAAAACTTCCTAAACTGTCCCCACCACCATCCTCCTCTGTATGTGGGGCCTCCTTCTTCTTTCTAGCAATAGATTCACTGATGCTGCTGTGACTTTCTCGACCCGAAAGCAGAGATTCTGTGCCTTCTAGGGACTGCATGCCTCCTCCCAGGCCTTCAACCTCCATTTCTTAGCCAACTTGCCCTTACAGCACTGAACTCCTGAAATGATTACTTGTCTCCTGTGAGGCAAGTTGAATAGATTTGGAAGCACAATTCAGTTGTGAGTTTAGATATTGTCTGAATCAAAAGTAAAGAGCTTTTGAACCTTCTTCAGGCCTCCGAGAAAGTACTCCTCATCTCCCTAGCTCTGCTGTCCTAACATCCACGGCATAATAGTCTGTTTTTGTTCCTGGCTGTACTGCCCTGCTCAGGCTATGTATTATTTTTAAAAGTCCTTCCCTTTTCCTGTTCCTCATAGTACGCAGACTAACCTTGGTAGCCTCTCATTCAAAGCTTCCCGCCGTTTAGATTTTCCACAAAAGTAAATCGTATCCTCATAAACATCCCTGCGCATAAACACACAAGTATACAGGTGAATGCGTGCGCGTATGTGCACGCATTCACACACATTCTATTCATTATGACCACAAGGTCTTTACCCCAGGGTCTTCCCACATCTCTAGACCTTTGTCCAAGCCTTTCCCTTGTCCCTTGGCTCTGAAATCCACCTTCCCAAACCTTAACTTATGTTGTTCTCTGAGCTGTCAGACACTTTACTCCATGGCTTGCTGCAGTCGACATTGCAATTTAGAGTTGTATAAGCTCCTGTGTCCTCTTCTCTCCCTGATGCTGGTAAGCACCAGAGGATGGCAGGCACAGGCAGGAGTTCAGGAATCTTCCCAGAAATTAAAGACTTTGCTAATTCAAAATGATAGACGGCTAGCAGCTCCCCTTGTAGTTTCTCTAAATACCCTGTAGGAGGACTCTGAAAAAGATAAAAATTCACACCATCAAAAACAAAGAGCTAGCATGTGACCTAGAACTTGGGCATATTTAATCCCCTGCAACTGTGGTTCCCAACAAGGTGGGTGGTCTGATACTTAATCAAGGCAGCTACCTGAGCACAGGCTCAGAAAGGTGAACCCCCTCTCTTCTTTGACCCAGCAATTCTCTTGCTAGGAATTTATCCTAAGGGATCATTAAGTATACTGATAAGAATTAATCACATAAGAATAAAAGGAACAAATTAAAATAGCCGGGCATTGTGGTAGGTGCCTGTAGTCCCAGCTACTTGGGAGGCTGAGGCAAGAGGATCACTTGAGCCCAAGAGTTTGAGGTTGCTGTGAGCTGTGATGCGACAGCACTCTACCCCGGGGTGACAGGGTGAGACTCTGTCTCAAAAAAAAAAAAAGGAACAAATTCTATTCTCACCAGAGAAGACAAGCTGAAAATTATAGTATGTTTATGTAAGGATATATCATATATCTAATAATAATTATGTTTAAAGTTATGCTTATTGACATGAAAACATATTTCTGGTTTATTTTTGGCTGAAAACATTCAGGATTCAGGTTACAAAGCAGAATACCTCATCCAATTCTTTTTTTTTTTTTTTTTTTGAGACAGAGCCTCAAGCTGTCACCCTGGAGAGAGTGCTGTGGCATCGCAGCTCACAGCAACCTCCAATTCCTGGGCTCAACGCCTGGCCATTTTTTGGTTGTAGCTGTCATTGTTGTATGGCGGGCCCAGGCTGGATTCGAATCCGCCAGCTCAGGTGTACGTGGCTGGCGCCTTAGCCCGTTGAGCCACAGGCGCCGAGCCACCTCATCCAATTCTTAAACTAAAAACCTACCAAAGATACATGCAGAGGACAAAGGCTGAAAGGACATGTATAACATGTTCGGAGTGATTATCTCTGGGTAGTAGAATTATGGCAAATAGTTACTTTCATCTTTGATCCTATCTGTTCATTTCTGTAATGAACATATGTTTCTTCACTAATACATAGAAAGGCAGGAGAAGGAGAGCCAATGGAGAGACATGGATAAGAGCATAAACTCATTAGCAGGCAACCTGGGTTAGATTTCATCTGCCAAGTACTTGCTGGAAAAAGTTCCTTAACTTTTCTTCCTCTGTAAGATATACATAAAAATGGTGGCTAAGACAGTATAATAACAGCCAGGCACAGTGGCTCACACCTGTAATTCTAGCACCCTGGGAGGCCAAGGTGGGTGGATTGCTTAAGCTCAGAAGTTTGAGACCAGCCTGACCAAGAGTGAGAACCTGTCTCTAAAAAAAAAAAAAAAAGACAACATAATAAAGAAAAAACAGTCTTTGCCCTCAAATGGTACTGGAACAACTAGAAATTTACATGCATGAAAATGAACCTAGACATAGATCTTACATCCTTTTTTTTTTCCCTCTAAATACATGTATTTTATTATTCTTCATTACATTATTTCCCTCCTCCACCCCCCAGAGATCTTACATCCTTAACACAAATTAACTTACACAGGATCATAGGCTTAAATGTGAAACACGAAAGTATAAAACTCCTAGAAGAAGGCTGGGCACAGTGGCTCACACGTGTAATCCTAGCACTCTGGGAGGCTGAGGCGGGTGGATTGCATGAGCTCACAGGTTCAAGACCAGCCTGAGCCATAGTGAGATCTCCTCTCTAAAAACAGCCATGTGTTGTGGCAGGCACCTGTAGTCCCAGCTATTTGGGAGGCTGAGGCAAGAGAATTGCTTCAGCCCAAGAGTTTGAGATTGCTGTGAGCTATGACACCATAGCACTCTACCGAGGGCAACAAAGTGAGACTCTGTCTCAAAAAATAAAATAAGTTCTAGTCTGTAAAAAACAAGGTCAAGAGGGCAGCGCCTGTGGCTCAAGGAGTAGAGCGCCAGCCCCACATACCGGAGGTGGTGGGTTCAAATCCGACCCTGGCCAAAAACTACAAAAAAAAAAAAAAAAAAAAAACCAAGGTCAAGATAATGAAATGACAAGCCACTGAAAATATTTGTGAAAGACACATCTGAAAAAGGACTGTTATCCAAAATAAACAAAGAACTCCTAAAACTCAACAATGAGAAAATGAACAACCCAAATAAAAAATGGGCAAAAGACCTGATCAAACACCTCACCAAAGAAAATAAACAGATGGTAAATAAACACAAGAAAAGATGTTCTACATCTGTATCATTAGGAGATTGCGGATCAAAATAACAATGTCATACAGCTACACACCTATTAAATGGCCAATTCCAACACCCTGACAACAGCAAACGCCAGCAAGAATGTGGAGCAGGCAGGGCGTGGTGGTTCATGCCTGTGGGAGGCCGAGGTGGGCGGACTGCCTGAGCTCACGGGTTTGAGACCAGCCTGAGCCAGAGCAAGACCCGGTCTCTAAAAATAGCCGGGCGTTGTGGTGGGCGCCTATAGTCCGAGCTACTTGGGAGGCTGAGGCCAGAGAACTGCTTGAACACGAGTTTGAGGTTGCTGCGAGCTGTGACGCCAAGGCATTCTACAGAGGGCGACAAAGTGAGATTCTGTCTCAAAAAAAACAAGAAGTGAGATGTCGAGCCTTGAAAAGATAGCAGAGGAATGTTAAATACACATTACTAAGTGAAAAAGGTCAATTTGAAAAGGCTGTATGACATTCTGCAGAAGGCAAAATTGTGGAGACAATAAAAAGATCAGTAGGTGCCAATGGTAGTGGGAAGGAGGAATGAACAGGCAGAGTTTAGGGGACTTTTAGAGCCGTGAAACCATCCTGTGTAGTACGATAACGGTGGCTATTTGGTGGATTATACATTTGTCAAAACCCATAGAATGGACAATACTGAGAGTGAATCCTACTTTGGGTGGTAATGACGTGTCAGTGTAGGTTCACTGAGCATAACAAATGTACCACTGTGGGCTCGGTGCCCGTAGCACAGTGGTTACAGCCACATACACCCAGGGTGGCAGGTTCAAACCCGGCCTGGGCCAGCTAAACAACTGCAACAAAAAAATAGCCAGGCGTTGTGGCGGGCGCCTATAGTCCCAGCTGCTTGGGAGGCTGAGGCAAGAGAATCACTTGAGCCCAAGAGTTTGAGGTTGCTGTGAGCTGTGATGCCACAGCACTCTACTGAGGGGGACACAGTGAGACTGTCTCAAAAAAAAAGGGGGGGGACTCGGCGCCTGTGGCTCAATAGGCTAAGGCGCCACCCACGTACACCTGAGCTGGTGGGTTTGAATCCAGTCCGGGCCCATCAAACAACAATGACGGCTGCAACCAAAAAATGGCTGGGCGTTGCGGCGGGCACCTGTAGTCCCAGCTACTTGGGAGGCAGAGGCAGGAGACTCGCTTGAGCCCAGGATTTGGAGGTTGATGTGAGCTGTGATGCCACAGCACCCTATGCAGCGTGACAGCTTGAGGCTCTGTCTCAAAAAAAAAAAAGAAAGGGGGGGCGGGGCCTGTGGCTCAGTGAGTAGGGCGCTGGTCCCATATACAAGGGGTGGTGGGTTCAAGCCCTGCCCCTGCCAAAAACTGCAAGAAAAGAGAAAAATGTAGCACTGTGGTGCTGGATATTGACTGTGGGGGAGGTGTGCATGTGAGGAGAACTCTCTGAGCTTTCTATTCCATTTTGCTTTGAACCTAAAACTGCTCCAAAAATTAAAGCATATTTTTTTTAAAAATGTCTGCCTCATTGGGTTGCCACAAGAGTGAAATGACTTTATTGCTATAGAACTGCTAGAATAGCTCCTGGCGTAAGATAAACATTCAATACATTTTGGCTGAAATTCAGTCTCATCAGCACATACACACAAACGTAAAGAGATGTTCTAAAACGCAAATGAAAGCAGATGTCGCATCTGGCTGAAAAAGGCCAGATTCTTCTTACCCCAAACCCAGAGAACCTGGCTCTGAGTGGAAAGAACATGAACCATTTTTTCCTCTGCTTTAATAACACAGCAATCAACACAGAACGTTGCTACGATGTGTGGGAATTTGTCCCCACCAACAAGCAAGTGGCAAATTCTGCAGCGGACACCAGCTGGGTTTCCTCCAATACAATTCTGACACTTTCAACCTGGAAACAGCATCAGATCCCACAGGTGGAGCTCCCCTGCCCATTAGTTACAAGTCCGGGCTTCCAGAACTTCTGACTGAACAGCTTCAAGCTGGGGTTCTCGCGACCCCTTCTTTAGGTTCGACTAAGTTGCTACAGCAGCTCACAACACTCTGGGAAACTTACTTACATTTCCAGTTTATTAGAAAGGCTATCACAGAGGACACAGATGGAGAGGCGTAAGGGAAGGTATGGGAGAAGGGGCATGAAGCTTCCAGTTGCTCTCTGGCTGCACCACCCCCTGGGATCCTCTTGTGTTCATTATCTAGGAGCTTTTTTTTGTTTTTTTTTTTTTGCAGTTTTTGGCCAGGGCTGAGTTTGAACCCGCCATGTCCGGTATATGGGGCCGGCGCCCTACTCCTTAGAGCCTCAGGCGCCGCCCAATCCAGGAGCTTTTTGACCCCTGTCCTCTGGACCTTTCATGGAAACTTCACTGGATAGGCATGATTAACTATGATGTAGAAATATGATTGCTTAAAAAAGGATCTTATCGGCTCGGCGCCTGTGGCTCAACGGGCTAAGGCGCCAGCCACGTACACCTGAGCTGGCAGGTTCGAATCCAGCCCAGGCCCGCCAAACAACAATGACGGATGCAACCAAAAAATGGCTGGGCGTTGTGGTGGGCGCCTGCAGTCCCAGCTACTTGGGAGGCGGAGGCAAGAGACTCGCTTGAGCCCAGGAGTTGGAGGTTGCTGTGAGCTGTGATGCCACAGTACTCTATCCAGGGTGACAGCTGGAGGCTCTGTCTCAAAAAAAAAAAGGGGGGGGGGGTCTTATTGGCGGTGCCTGTGGCTCAAAGGAGTAGGGCGCCGGCCCCATATGCCAGAGATGGCGGGTTCAAACCCAGCCCCGGCCAAAAACTGCAAAAAAGAAAAAAAGGGGGGGGGTCTTATCTACTAACTAGTAGCCCGAGTGGGAGAAGCCAGCAAGGCCCGCTGGCTCAGACTCTTCTTTGCCTCTCTGTGCAGCATTCCTTCCCCCAGGGGAGGGGGCAACACCCTTCTGCAATGGGGGTCTTACGACCTCTAATCAGACAAGGTGGGTCAGAGAACTTCTTATGGCCAGCTCCAGGACAGAAAGATGGGGGAAGAGTCCTGCCTTTGGGAGAGAAAGGAGCAGGTAAAATCAGGGTTGGAGAAGGTCAGGGAGAAAGATTCTAATTTCTGGGACCTTCTCCTGATACCTAAAGCGCCCGGTGTCCCAGCATTATAACGAAAGACTATAATGAGGGCTACGGGAGATACATGAATGAAAACACACGTGCATACATTATATATGTATATAGATCATAATATCATGCTAGCATATTGCAGATGCTCCATAAATACTTTTGAACGGGTGAGTAAGGGCATTGATTCCCAATTTAAACCCTGAAACGAATGAGATTGCTTAGGAAGAACATGTAGAGTGAGAAGAGAAATAGGCCCAGGACTGGATCTTATGGTCCTCCAAATTTACTAATCAGAGAAAGGCTGGGCACTGTGGCTCACACCTATAATCCTAGCACTTTGGGAGGCTGAGGCAGGAGGATCATTTGAGCCCAGGATTTAGAGGTTGCAATGAACTATGACGATGTACCTAGCCAGGGTGATAGAGCCAAAAAAAAGAGAGAGTGAGAGAGAGAAATAGGCAAAGGAACTGAGAAGGGGTGAGAATGGGTCTGGGAGAGTTTGGTGTTGAAAGCCAAAGAAAGAAACTGTTTTGGGAGAGTGGAAGAAGCCAGCTGTGCTCGGTGCTCTGCTAAGCAGTCACAGGGAGGACACGTGAGCAGTGTCCACAGGGAGGACTTGTGAGCAGTGTCCCTCAGGTAGCAGAGGTCCTTGGTGACCTTAACAAAGGCAGCAGCTGGGCATGGTGGCTGGAACCTATAATTCTATCACTCCGGGGGGCCGAGGTAGGTGTATTGCTTGAGCTCAGGTGTTCGAGACTAGCCTGAGCAAGACTAAGACCCCTTCTCTACCAAAAATAGAAAAACTAGCTGGGCATTGGGCTGGGTGTCTATCGTCCCAGCTACTCAGGAGGCTGAGGCACAAGGATCGCTTGAGCCCAGGAGTCTGAAGTTGCAGTGAGCTAAGATGATGCCTCTGCATTCCATCCAGGGCAACAGAGTGAGACCCTGTCCAAACCAAAAACAAACAAAAACAAAAACAAAAAAAGAAAGGCATCTGTGGTTGAGTGGGAGGGAAGGGAAGGTGTGGGGAGCCAGTGCGAGGCGGCTGAGGAATGATTAGACATTAGATCATGAGAAAATAGGACAGGAAGTGTGAAGAACTCTCTCAAGAACTTTGGGGGTGGGAGCAAAAAGATACATGAGCAATCAAAGGGGGCCTTGGAACCAAGGAAATTGTTTTTGTTTTGATACAGGGTCTCACTTTGTCACCTGTGCTGGAGTGCATCATCATAACTCACTGTAGCCTCAAACTCCTGGTCTGAAGTGGTCCTCCTGCCTCAGCCTCCCAAGTAACTAATACTACAGGCACGTGCCACAATACCTTGCTAGTTTTTCTTTCTTTCTTTTTTTTTGTAGAGAAGGGGTCTTTCTGGAGCTTCTGGCCTCAAACAATGCTCTGGCTTTGGCTTCCCAAAGTACTAGGATTACAGGTGTGAGCTGCTGTGCCCAGCCTGTTTGTTTCTTTTTTGTGATGGAGATGGCAGAGCATGTTTAATTTAAATACTGTGAGAAGGGATAACCCCTCCATGTACTTGACAGACAGGCAGGAGCACAGGTGCAGATGTCGAATGGGAGATGAAGAAATTCTCATCCCAGATTTCTATTTTCTCTGAGAAGCTGAGAACCAGATCCTTTGCTAAGAGTGAGGAGAATCCAGGAAGATGTGGGGATCTGGAGAAGGTTCGAAATTATCTTACGGAGAGCAAGGACAGGCAAAGACTAAAAAATGCAAAGAGATTGCTGCGTTTCCTATGTGCAACATTCCCTCTGCTAGTTCTTCCCTGCCTCTAACTGTACAGCCAGGATTCAAAGGCCCAGAGAGAGAAGGCGATTTGCCCAAAGTTGCAAAGCGACTTAGCGATGTAGCTTTGACTAGAAATCAGGAGTCGAGGCCTCCAGTTGAGAGCACTTCCATACCAGAGCCCCAGCCAAGAATCTTCTCAGGTGACTTATCTTCATGGCACGCAGGACAGCAGGCACTTTTGAAAGAGTGGGCTGCAAGCTCTCATTAAATGCTCTGTCGCCTCCTCTCATGAAGAAGGGACTAAGCAATGTTTTTCCAGTGAATGAATGATTAGCAATCAGGCTGCCTGCTGTCTCTCTGTTCCTCTAAGGGAAGCCCTCTCTTTCTATACCTTCCTTCTTGCTCCCTCACTTCTCCTTCAGAATAAGCCAGGGCAGAGGAGAAAATGTACTAATCTCCTTGGCATTTAGGGCCACATCAATTTCTACAATTCTCCTCTCCTAAATCGGGACATGGATGACATATTCATTTATATACACCTCACCTTGTTCGGGGAAGGATTTAATGCCTCCAGGGTGTACTGATTACTAAAAAAAGTAGTGAGACCTTCTGTTTATTGTGGGTGTTCTAATGCTTCACAGAACTGGGTTTGGCTATTACAAATTCCACCAATTAATCCATGGTATTTCCTCAGGAGCTTGGGAGTTCATTATGGAAATGAATGCAAAGTAGATGGCAAATTAGAATTTCTACCCCCAAAACTTGTCATATTATAAGGATGGAACCAGGAAGCAGTAACCACTATTTATCTATTCAATAGGCCAGCTAAGCTAATAAGGGTTTTTTTTTTTTTTTTTTTTTTTGCAGTTACAGAGATGTAAAACCTATATGAATGCCTATTAGAAGATTCATAACCTTGCTACGGCAGGAGACAAACCTTTGACCATGGTATACGCGATGACCAGAGATTCAGACGGTGTAACAGACAGGACAATATACACGTGGCAGTTAGGACTGTCTGGCTAACCCACTTCTCTCCTGGGTCTGTTTCTTGCTGGACTGAACTGAAGTGTTCCTGCAGCTTTGACTATGAGCTTTTGGAATCTCAACTATTTCTGGCTATGAACCAGGCCTTCTACGACTTTGGTGTCTCCCCAGGCAGCAACCACCTGCTTGCCCCAAGGCAGTCAGGACATATTAGTGAACATGAGAAGCATGGTCCTAATGAGTCAGATTACTCCCTGGGGACTGGCAAGGGCTCTGGGCTTGGTCCACACTGCCTGTTCTGGTGTCTGCAGCTCTGACTGCTGCATGCTAATGCAGGTTAAGCTAAAGAGTGTATCTGACTTGGTGGCATTAACTTTTCTCCATCCCTTTCTAATAGCTGAGCAGGACCTAGTTTTGCATTTCTAAGAAATATCATGTCTGAACCTATCTATAGGGTTGGCTGGGGGATTATATATGTGATGATAAGGTAAAGTAGCCTGTATCTGCCTGTTGTCTTTACTTCTCTGTTTCTGTTTTCATTTCCCTTTTTATTAGCAAGGCACTGAGCCAAGCCTAAGCAGCCAGGCCCAGGCCCAGGAAGATGAGAGCATGAGGGCGCTTAGAGGAAGGTGGGTGGGCTGTGTGTTCAGCTGAGGGGTTGCCAGACTCCAAGCTAAGTCTTGGGAAGGGCCACTAGGCTCTGTGAAGGGAGTTATACCTCCAGAGCAGGAATAGGCGTTCTTTCTGGAACACATGAGCATCCAAGTTCCCAGAAAAAAGTCTCTTAACCCTGCTGTTGTAGGTAGGCACTTTGGTTGGCACTGGGGATTTAGAGATGGATGGATAAAACACGATTCCAGCCTTCAAGGAGTTCACAAACTGCTGATTCTTAGAGGCACTCCCTCTAACCTTGCGAGGTCCCAGGGGAGTGGCTAAAATCAAGTTCCTGGGCACGCAGGACTGTGGACCAGATTCTTAATACTCTTTGGCCCCAGCAAGATGCTGTTGTGCCAGGAAGGCCTGAAAAAGCCAGCTGGACTTCACCCCTTCCCTGCAGAATCTGTGGACTGTATTGCAGCAACCACTTTCTTCTCTAAGCAGACACAGACTTATCAGAATGGTATAAAATCATTGTTTTCTTTGATACTTGCTATCGACAATGACTCTACACATCTTCTCTCACAGTCTGCAGCTTTGAACCAAGAGAGGAAACCCTGCCAGCCCTTACCCTGTGTGTCTCTTCCTTTGTCCAGTTCTAATATATATGCTTTTCCTAAACAAAGCTGTAAGCTCTATAGTAAGTATACAACTTTCCTGAATCCTGTGAGTGATTCTACCAAAGTGTCAAGCTGCATGCCTGAAGGTGGTTGTAAAAACCCCAAACTTACAGTTGATGTCTGAAGTCAGCACAGTCTTGTGGGAACTGTTTCCTCTGACTATGCAGTTTGTCAAATTCCTTACAGATGCCAAGGCAATTCAATGAGAAAATGGCACTCTTTTCCACAAGTTGTACTGCAAAAATTGATATCCATGTGTAAACAAAAATGAACCTCAACTCTTACCTTATTCTGTATATAAAAAATAACTTGAAATGAATCATACACCTGAATGTAAGAGCTAGAACTATAACATTTCTAAGAATAGGCCAGGTATGGCACTTCACACCTATAATCCTAGTGTTCTGGGAGGCCAAGGTGGGAGGATTACTTGAGTTCAGGACTTCAAAACCAGACTCAGCAAGAGTGAGACCTCATCTCTATCAAAAATAGAAAAATTTGACTCGGTGCCTGTGGCTCAACGGGCTAAAGCGCCAGCCACCTACACCTGAGCTGGTAGGTTCGAATCCAGCCCGGGCCCACCAAACAACAATGATGGCTGCAACCAAAAAATGGTGGTGCTTTGTGGCCAGCGCCTGTAGTCCCAGCTACTTGGGAGGCAGAGGCAAGAGACTCGCTTGAGCCCAGGAATTGGAAGTTGCTATGAGCTGTGATGCCGCAGCACTCTACCCAGGGTGACAGCTTGAGGCTGTCTCAAAAAAAAAAAAAAGAAAAATTTGGCGGGATGTGGTGGCTCACTGTAATCCTAGCACTCAGGGAGGCTGGAGCAGATGGATTGCTTGAGCTCACAAGTTCGAGACCAGCCTGAGCAAAAGCGAGACCCTGCCTCTAAAAATAGCCGGGCATTGTGTCAGGCACCTGTAGTCCCAGCTACTTGGGAGGCTGAGGCAAGAGAATTGCTTAAGCCCAAGAGTTTGAGGTTGCTGTGAGCTATGATACCACAGCACTCTACTGAGGGTGACAAGTGAGACTCTGTCTGAAGAAAATAAATAAATAAATAAAAATAAAAAAATTAGCTGGGCATTGTGGCAGGTGCCTATAGACCCAGTTACTGAGGAGGCTGAGGCAGGAGGATTGCTTGAACCCAGAAGTTTGAGGTTGCTGTGAGCTAGGCTGATGCCACAGCACTTTAGCCCTGGCAACAGAGTGAGACTGTCTCAGAAAAAAAAAAAAAAATTCTAAGAATAAAAAACAGAAGAAAATCTTTATGATCTTAGGTAGAGCATATTATATATGCCCACAAAAAAGCAGGAAGAAATAAAAAGTTGGACTTCGTAAAAACTTTAAAATATTGATCTTTGAATAATGCTGTTAAGAAAATGGAAAGTCAAGCCACAAACTGGGGTAAAATATTGGTAAAGCACGTATCTGTAAAAGCTCTTGTAGCCAGAATGTATATATAAGAACTCTGATAGTAAGAAATTAAAAAGGGGCTCAGCGCCTGTGGCTCAAGTGGCTAAGGTGCCAGCCACATACACCTGAGCTGGCGAGTTCGAATCTAGCCTAAGCCCGCCAAACCACAATGACAGCTGCAATCAAAAAATAGGTAGGCCTTGTGGCGGGCACCTGTAGTCCCACCTACTTGGGAGGCAGAGGCAGGAGAGTTGCTTGAGCCCAAGAGTTGGAGGTTGCTGTAATGCCACAACACTCTACCCAGGGCGACAGCTTGAGCGAGTAGGGTGCCGGCCCCATATACCAAAGGTGGTGGGTTCAAACGCAGCCTTGGCCAAACTGCAAAACAAAAAAATAGCCGGGTGTTGTGGTGGGCGCCTGTAGTCCCAGCTACTCGGAAGGCTGAGGCAAGAGAATCGCCTAAGCCCAGGAGATGGAGGTTGCTGTGAGCTGTGACGTCACAGCACTCTACCAAGGGCAATAAAGTGAGATTCTGTCTCTACCAAAAAAAAAAAAAAAAAATAACAAAACAAAATAAAAAGGAAACAATTTTTAAAACAAGCTAAAGATTTAAATAGACAATTCACCAAAGAAAACATACAGATGGTGAATAAGCATGTGAAAAGACATTAAATATCATTAGTCATCAGGGAAATTCGTATTAAAACCACAGTGAGATATCACCATGAATCCACTAGAATGGCTAAATTGTAAGAGATTAGTCTTAATAAGTATTGGCAAAGATACAGAACAAATGAGACTCTTTTTTTTTTTTTTTTTTGAGACAGAGCCTCAAGCTGTCACCCTGGATAGAGTGTGTGGCATCATGGCTCATAGCAACCTCCAATTCCTGGGCTCAAGCGACTCTCTTGCCTCCGCCTCCCAAGTAGCTGGGACTACAGGCGCCGGCCACAACACCCGGCCATTTTTTGGTTGCAGCCGTCATTGTTGTTTGGCAGGCCCGGGCTGGATTTGAACCCACTAGCTCAGGTGTACGTGGCTGGCGCCTTAGCCACTTGAGCCACAGGCGCCGAGCCACAAATGAGAGTCTTATATATTGCTTATAGCAAAGTACTAGAGAACGCTTTGGAAAAAAAACATCAGTTTTTAAAATAACATTAAATGTGTACTTACCAAATAACTCAGAAATTTCTGGAATTTTTATTCATGATACATTAAAATACATGTCCACTTATAAACTTGTACATACTCTCTAAAAGGAAAATTGTTAAATTTGTGTATCTCAAAATAAAATGAAAATTTGGAATAAAACCCTGCTCCATGGAGGTTAAAAGGAAGAAAAGACAATAGACAATCTACTGAGTGTCAAAAATATTTGCAAACCTCATATCGGACAAAGAACTTGCTCTTAGAATGTATAAAGAACTCTCAAAACTCACCTGTAAAAAAAAAAAAAATCCAAGTAGAAAATGGGGAGAAGACATAAACAGACATTTCCTGAAGAGGCTACACAGATGACATACAATTGCATGAAAAGAATTCAACATCATTAGCCCTTAAGACATGCAAACTAAAGCTCCGTGAGATATTACTATGCCCCTAGCAGAATGGCTAAACTAAAAACCAATGACAACACCAAACAGCTGGAAAAAATGTAGAGAAACTGGATCCCTCATAAATTGCTGGTGGGAATGCAAAATGATACAACCACTCTGGGAAATAGTTTAGCAGTTTTTTATAAAATTAAACATGTGACTACAATATAACCTCAGCAATTGCTGTCCCAGGTATTTATCTCAAAGAAAAGATAATTTACAGTCACACAAAAAACCCGTGTGCACAGGCTCGGCACCTGTGGCTCAAGCAGCTAAGGCGCCAGCCACGTACACCTGAGCTGGCGGGTTCGATTCCAGCCTGAGCCTGCCAAACAACAATGACGGCTGCAACCAAAAAATGGCCGGGCGTTGTGGCGGGTGCCTGTAGTTCCAGCTACTTGGGAGGCAGAGGCAGGAGACTCGCTGGAGCCCAGGAATTGGAGGTTGCTGTGAGCTGTGATGCCACAGCACTCTATCCAGGGTGACAGCTTGAGGCTCTGTCTCAAAAA
>CAUYRH010095426.1:0-15382 GCA_963574655.1 Perodicticus potto | reverse complement strand
GGCCACCCCCGTCCCCCCCCCGCCGCTCGTCCGTTCTCGTCTGTCTCTGTGTGTCTGTGTGTATCTGTGTGTGGGTCTGTGTGTGTGCCTGTCTGTGTGTGTCTGTGTGTCTGTCTCTGTGTGTCTGTGTGTATCTGTGTGTGGGTCTGTGTGTGTCCATGTCTGTGTGTGTCTGTGTGTCTCTGTGTCTCTGTGTGTCTGTCTCTGTGTGTCTGTGTGTATCCGTGTGTGTGTCTGTGTGTGTCCGTGTGTGTCTGTGTGTGTGTCTGTGTGTGTCTGTGTGTCTGTCTCTGTGTATCCGTGTGTATCTGTGTGTGTGTCCGTGTGTGTCTGTGTGTCTGTCTCTGTGTGTCTGTGTGTCTGTCTCTGTGTGTCTGTCTCTGTGTGTCTGTGTGTATCCGTGTGTGTGTCTGTGTGTGTCCGTGTGTGTGTCTGTGTGTCTGTCTCTGTGTGTCTGTGTGTGTCCGTGTGTGTGTGTCCGTGTGTCTGTCTCTGTGTGTCTGTGTGTATCCGTGTGTGTGTGTCCGTGTGTCTGTCTCTGTGTGTCTGTGTGTGTCCGTGTGTCTGTCTCTGTGTGTCTGTGTGTATCTGTGTGTGTGTCCGTGTGTGTTGCAGTTCCCCTGAAGGCCCCTCGGCTCTGAGTGTTCCTGAGCCAGGAGCTGCTGAGATCTCAGGATTCTGCCCCGGCCTGCACCAGCACCCCTCCAGACCAGGCAGGGCCTCCTGGGCGGCCAGTGCCCACGTCCCTGCCTGTCACTTGTCTTTCCCAGTTTCGTTGCTGTTGGTTGTCTTTTTCTCTCTTGATGGTTTTACTGCTGCTTTCTCCTGATGTGTTAGCTGTTAAGGTCGGGAAGATCTGAGCCATTCACTCCTCCACTGGCAGGACTGCAGGGAAGTGACTGGGGGCCAGTGGAGGTGGGACCTAATGCGTGTGATGAGCCAATCGTCCCTCAGAGAGGCTGGCCAATGCAGCCCAGCCGTCCCAGCACGTGACGGAACCAGCATCACAGAGAAAGGCAGTGTGTTTGAGAGGGTGTGCTGGTCACCCTGCTCTCACCTGTGTCCTCTGTGTCCAACACCGCCAGGTATCACATAGATGCATGCGATCTTACATGCCAAACACAAAAATTAGATTTCAAAAGACCATCTGTCGGCAGTGCCTGTGGCTCCGTGAGTAGGGTGCCAGTCCCACATACTGAGGGTGGAGGGTTCGAACCTGGCCCCGGTCAAATTGCAACCAAAAAAAATAGCGGGACATTGTGGCGGGCACCTGTAGACCCTGCAACTTGGGAGGCTGAGGCAAGAGAATCGCTTAAGCCCAACAGTTGGAGGTTGCCGTGAGCTGTGAGGTCACAGCACTCTACCAAGGTCAACACAGTGAGATTCTATCTCAAAATAAATAAATAAATAAATAACCTGTTCTAGCTAACTAATGCTTTACTTTTGTTTTCAATGTATTTATATTTTCATTTCATGTCTTTTTACCTATTTTTTTATTGGGATTTCTGCCCTATTTTCTTTTCAGTAACTAAGATATCTTCATATTAACGTACTGACCCTTTGCAAAATAAGTTTCAAGACTTTCTGGCTGCAATTTGGCATTTCAGAGAAGAGGGGGCTCATTAACTTTGGCCACAGAGCATCCGGCCTTCCTCAGAAACCCTGGCTAGTGAGGCAGGGGAGCCCCAGCTGACGTCCAGCCTGCTCTAAATCGTGACTCGCTCCCGGGACTGAGGCAGCCACTAGCCTCAGCCTCCCCTCCCTGTCTCACTCCTTCAGAGGTGCTGGGAGCTGTGCTAATGTCCACACCCTCCCAGGACAGCGAACTCTAGCCCCAGGTCTCCCCTGCAGAGGCTGACGCTGATGTGACCTGTGGCCCTGACTCTCTCCACGTGCTCAGGCCCCAGGGATATTTGACCTCCCTCTGGCTGCCACTGAAGCCAGGGCAGGGCAGGGCAGCTTCACTGAGTCCCGCTTCCACCGGCTATTCTGTTCTGTGTCTGACATGAAGCTCAGAGAAGAGAGGCTGGGACACAAGCTGGACGTGCTTGCTCCCGTCCCAGCCTCTGCCATCCCTTCCACAATGCCTGGGGCGGAGGGGTTTCTAGCCCCCCATCTTCCTTGCCCCTGGTCAGCAGCCAGAGCCAGAGTCAGAGCCAGAGAGGGACACCCCACTTTACTCTGAAGTTAGATGACAACAGGGCAAGAGCACGGTAAACCCATCCCGCCAGCTCCCAGAGCTGCCGCTCGCTGCAACCTTCAAGTCCGTACACGAGAACATGTTTCCTCCTGGCCCTGCTTCTTCTGAGACACTCCTCTCCAGAAAGACGAGTGCTTTGGGTCAACCAGAGTGAAGGTCATGTACTCAAATGAGAAAAATCACTGCAAAAATGTGAAAAAGCAAAAACTGCCTTTATGAATTTACCAAATTCCTGAACACTCACATTGTAGCGTTTTCTGAGTCCCCATGGGCTCTCCAAGCACTTGACGACTAGAGGTCAGGCAGACACCTTCGTCCCTCAGTTCAGAGGGGAGAAGCCCGGGTGCAGGAGGTCACGTGAATACAAGCACGTGGACCAGGAGACCCCGTGACCGAGAGCAGACTCCAGGGGCAGGTGGCTCTGGGCCCTGCTGGTGTAGCTGCCTGATCTCAGGTGGACTGTGTGCTGTCGACAGTGCCCTGCACGGTGGCTCTGTGAACACAGAGGTGTGGACACAGAGGTTTGAACACAGAGGTGCGCGCGCGCACACACACACACACACATCAGAAGGCCGTGCCGAAGGCAGCGCCCATCATGTATGGTGCAAACCTTTCTTTGGTATCTGTTCACAGTGTCGAGGTGGTTTTGTTGTGTGTAATTTTTAAACAATGTCACGGCCTGTGTTTCTCAAATGCTCAGTCCTTCACAGGTTACCAGTCATTTCATTTCACCTTTACAACAAACTGGGGGGACTCATTTTTCCTCATTTCAGAGAAGAAGAAACTAGAAAACAGAGGGATAAGACTCTAGCACAACGGGTAAGCGTGGAAGTGCCGCGGCCACAGCACCTGCAAACCAGGGCTGCCTCCGGCCTCCTGCCGCTGGACAAGCCAGGCAGGACCTCACTCATCCGTGTGCTACAGAAAGAAATAGCCTATTTGCATTCTCCACGCATTGATACATTCATGTTTTTCCTCTTTAAACATTTAATCAATCCAAAGCTGACTTTGTTTTGTAGTTCGAGCTAAGGATTGAATTTGCCATTTTCCCCACAAATGTAATAAGTTGTTTCTCTGCTGTTTACTGCATAACCCGGCCTTCCTGTGCTGAGTCTAAGGGCACCTGTAGCCTGGGCTGTGTCCCCACCTGCACGGCTCTGAGACTTTGTGTTCTGTTCTACCTATTTTTCCATTCTCTATCACACTCCAGAAAAAAAATTTTCTATCTATAGAGCAAGTTCCCCTCAATAGTATGAAAAATTCAAAACTGTTCTATTTGTTCACTCAGCCATCCTGATCACCTTCAGACTCATTTGGGAATTTTCACTGGGATTGCATTTTTAGATTAATTAGTAGAGAAATGGCATCTTTATAATATTGAGTTAATAATCCTTCCATGCATTTGTCTTATTTTATTTCTTTCAGTAAAATTTTATAGATTGCTTCGTACAGGATTGCATATTGCTTAAGTTTACTTCCAGGACTTTATGTTTGATGGCTATTATGAAGCCATTTTATTTATGGTGTTTTCTAACTGTTTCTAATGTTTGGCAGTTAAAAAAGTCATTGATTTTGGTGCATTTCCTTATCGGCCGTTCTCCCTCTCTGCATTCATTCCCGTGGTTCTTCAGACGATTCTCCTGGGTTTTCTCATGGACAGGTGGAGGTGACGTGTTTCATGTACCAAACACATACATGCATTTTTCTGGGAATAGACTCATACCTTTAATCAAATCCCTTTTATCAAGGTGATTTTATAAACATTCATCTCCAAACAATTAACATGATAAATTGTATTAATATATTTCCTAGTATTAAGCCATCATTTAATTCTAAAATAAGCCATCCTTGTACACATCCCGTTAATCTTATAAAAATGCCGGTCTGATTGTGTATGAGTGTCGTGGGGCTATGCTGACCAAGTACCACAAACTGGGTGGCTTAAAAAACAGAAATTTGTGACCTTGGTTCTAGAGTCTGGAAGTCTGAGACAGAGGTGCTGGCAGTGCTGCTCCTTCTAGCATCTGTAGGAAGGGGCCTTCCTTACTTCCTCCAGCTCCCGGCTTCCCAAGCCATCCTGCCGCTGCCTCCACACGGCCCCTCCCTCCATGTCTGCTTCTCATACAGCTAGTAAGGTGTGTCAGAATGTGTGTGCATGTGTGAGTGCTGAGAGTGCGTGCATGTGTGTGGGCTGAGAGTGTGCATGTGTGAGTGTGTGCATGTGTGTGGGCTGAGAGTGTGCATGTGTGTGCACGTGTGCTGAGAGTGTGTGCATGTGTGGGCTGAGAGTGTGCATGTGTGAGTGTGTGCTGAGAGTGCGTGCATGTGTGGGGGCTGAGAGTGTGTGCATGTTTGAGTGTGTGCATGTGTGTGCATGTGTGTGCTGAGAATGTGTGCATGTGTGGGCTGAGAGTGTGCATGTGTGAGTGTGTGCACGTGTGTGCACGTGTGCTGAGAGTGCATGCATGTGTGTGGGCTGAGAGTGTGCATGTGTGAGTTTGTGCATATGTGTGTGCTGAGAGTGCGTGCATGTGTGTGGGCTGAGAGTGTGTGCATGTGTGCTGAGAGTGCATGCGTGTGTGTGGGCTGAGAGTGTGTGCATATGTGTGGGCTGAGAGTGTGCACGTGTGAGTGTGCACATGTGTGTGCTGAGTGTGTGAGCATGTGTGAGTGTGCATGTGTGGGCTGAGTGTGTGGGCGTGTGTGAGTGTGTGCATGTGTGTGGGCTGAGAGTGTGTGCATGTGTGTGTGTGCTGAGAGTGTGGGCATGTGTGAGCTGAGTGTGTGCATGTGTGAGTGTGTGCATGTGTGTGTGCCTGTGTGCATGTGTGAGCTAAGAGTGTGTGCATGTGTGAGTGTGTGCTGAGAGTGTGCGCATGTGTGACTATGTGCATGTGTGTGCTGAGAGTGTGAGCATGTGTGTGCATGTGTGTGCATGTGAGTGTGTGCTGAGAGTGTGTGAATGTGTATTGTGTGTGGCATCTTCTTATAAGAACATCAGTCACATTGGATTAAGGGACCATCCTTGTCTACTATGACCTCATCTTAACTAATCACATCTGCAATGACCCTATTTGCAAATAAGGAAGGTCACATTCTGAGGTCCTGGAAGTTAGAGTTTCAAATTATCTTTGGCAGGATAGAAAGGAATAAAACTTAACTTATAATATCGTGTTAATTTTTTCTTAGAAGTATTGCATTAAATATTCATAGTAAGATTGGACAAAATTGGGGTTGGGGGGATATTACCCTTATCACGTTTTGGTTTATGGCTATGCTAATTTTATAAAATTGATTAGAAAATAAGCTTTATTTATGCTATAAATAATACACACTGAGTCGAAATGCTGTTTTCCCTTAAGTTTAAAAAGCTTGCCCTTTCTGCACTGACTTTAATGCATCTGTAGCCTGTGTCACATCAGGCTTTGGAGCTAAGGTGCCAGGGGCTTTTTATTGGTGACGTCACGGAGTATAACAAGTTTCCATGACCTCATGGCATATAGTTGACAGCCTTTTGACAACTTGTCCTGTTTACCCCCCGAACCCTGTGTGCATACGGCTCACCCTGGGGTGTTGTAAGGCACACTTCAGACTCCACACTGTCTCACCTCAGTAGAGCAGGACCCCAGAGAGACACAGCTGGAGCTCAGAAGGGTGTCACAAAGGAAGCACAGGACCCGGAGAAGTCGCAAGGGGGCTGCCCACAGAGGGGTGTTGTTCCTGTCTCAAAACCCCATGGAGGAGCTGAGTCTGCAGGGCATTTGGAGGGATCTGCGGGTCCAGGAGGGGGCAGCCAGACACAATGCCCAGCTGGCAGCAGTCAGCGCCGTGCGCCTTCTCCCACTGCCCCATCTTCAGACGGCCTGAAAGTACTTCCACAACTGAACCCAGCAGGAACCCTGCTCACCCAGTTGCCCGTGGACACAGTCCAGGCAGGTGAGTGTCTCAGGGCCCACGACGGGGGGTGGCAGGGCAGACAGAGGGCACATGCAGAGGGACAGACAGAGCCATCAGCTCTGCCTCGTTCAGGTTACACCCAAGGGGAAGAACAGAGGAGCCGCCACCTCCTCTAGCAGCCGTGCCTTGATCAAAATTAACAGACGAAACAATCTCTTCAACTGGCTCATATTCACACATGGTCTGAAACATCTTCTTACAGTCGGTTGTCGGACCTCCACCCTGTGGGCCTAAGTAGCACAGAGGGAGTCTCCCTGAGAGAAGGAGTATTTGGGAGTGAAGCATTGCAATGGGAATGTGCACGTGTCACCACAAACCACGCACATCTTCCTGGAGATTAGGGGAGGCAACGGTTTGTAATGGCAAAGATGGGGAAAGTCACATAACTGTTTTGAAACAGTTCTGTGGCTACAAAGGGAATACCAGTTTGCGGCTGGTCAGGCAGGTGCTGATGTCCTTGTGGAAGCCAAACAGTGAAGGCCGTCGTGTAAGGCCGAGGTCTCTGCAGACTTTTGCGATGGCTTTGGTTACCAGATCATGAGCACAGGAGGCTCTTCTCGTCTCCTCGTGGGCTCCTGGCTCTGTGTGGCAGGGTTTCCTTACCATGGTCACTCTGCTTGGATTCTGACGGCCTCCTCATTGCCCCGTTCGATCGAGGTCTCTTTGTGAAAGCGTCACTGACCCACCCTCCTGTTCCAGGTCCTGAGGTCCCCAAGCTGGGGTCAGACGTTGGGGGAGGTGGTTGGCAGCCAGGAGTCAATGTCAGTGCCTTATGGGAACCACGAGGGAGGCTTGAAGGGGGCGGCTGTCAGGCTAAGTCTACCTAGAATCTAATAATGAGTTTAGTTCTTTTACTGTTTTATAGTTTTTTGTTACCATCTTAAAGTGCTGGGACAGCGTTGTTTTGTTGGGAGTTGTGCTTTTGTAAACATGTAACTGGTAACAGATACAAAGTTTGAAAAAGAGAAAACACAAAGTAAAATCAATAGTAATGTAACAATTCTAGTTTGTATAATGGTTTTGAGTCTTAAAGTAGGCTTAAAAACAACCACTTGAGTAAATCAAATGAACCTGGGGACTTGGGTGAGACCTGTTACAACTATGTGGCTTGTTTTTTCTTTTTATGGGTCTCAGCTTTCCCACAGGCATTTCTCTGGGTAGACACCGTAGCATTAGTAATAGCACAGACTGTTTAAAATTTAACTAATGGATACTAAAGGATTTTTTTTCAGGTTGGGGCTGTTAAGTTAAAAACAAAAGCTATTGGTTATGAGATTTAATTATACCGTTACCTTGCCAAGTAAAAAAGGTAGCAGAAAGGGCATTAAGTGTCCCATTAGGACTTGGAGTCTTATTCTCATGTCTTAAGAAAACCTGTCTACAGCATGAAAACAACTTTTTTCTCCTACTCTGTAGTTGCAGTGGCTTTGGTGAACATTCTGTGTGATCCATATTTCAGACAGTCTCATTTCTTACAATTTACGCACTGTTATCTAATAGGGCTGTAGGAGCTGAGCAGCTTCTGCTTTTAATTGGAGATCTGCAGACAAATATGGAAGGAAATTAGAACTCAGGATCTAGCATAGTCTACAGGTGGATAACAAAAGCAGTGTACAGACTAGAATCTAATAACAGGTGCATTAAAGCTTTTCTTTAGGAACATAATTTTTTCTCTTTATGTTGACTATATAGGAATCTCAAGTTTTAAAACTACCAGTGGCAAAGTAGCCAAATCAAAGCAAACTTTAGATTTTACTTATAGTTTTAACATTTGGGGGCCTGCAAGGAAGTGACAGTTTTATTTGCTGTCAGGCTGGGAACTCTTGACACCAAGCATTTAGCACATTTTTTAGAATGACATTTTAGTCAAAGTCTTGGTAATACAACCAATGCCTTAATTGTATCTTGTTTATAAGGAGAGAACAGGTTTTTATTAAACTTACGTAAATAAAAATAAAAATATTTATGAATCATTTTTGAATTTTTGGAGAAAATTAACTAGAGAGAAAAGGCAAATGTTTTTATCTTTGTTCATGAAAGTGTTTTTTACCAAATTGTTGTAAACTATAGATAACATATGAAAGAAAAATTCCTTAAATTTGGTAACTAAGACATTTAACTAAAAAATGTTTTAAAATAAAAATCATCCAATTTGTACAAATAATCAACACATTGAATCCCATAATGGCATAAATGTAGTCATGATCTATGTTCAAATGATTTAATAAAAATAAAATAAAATAAAAATCATAAGACATTGTTTGTCAACTACCTAATTTTTAGTAGTTAATTCTTTGTTTTGCTTGGTCTGGATTGGAGTTGTGTGAACCCATCGCTCCAGCACTCCCTGAACAGGCTCCATACAGAGGAGCACCTTCTGGAAATAGAATCGAAACTGAACAGGGCAGTCTCAGCAACGACAAAGGCCAGAGACAGCCCCAGTGAGACCAGGCAGGGAAAGGCGCCAGGACGGCCCAGGCCAAGTGTCCCGAGCCTCCTGATAAAAGAGTAAAAAGCCAACTTTAATCTCCACAGACATCCTCAGGGTCAGGGCTCTGTGCAGGAGCCAGTGCGCAGGGACACAGGGCCACTCATGCGGAAGAGTACGTCGCATGGGCCAACCCTGCGCTCTCAGCAGAAGCCAGACTGGGCAGGAGCCCTGAATTCCACAGGCAAGTTGTGCAGAAAACAGAAGGCAGAGGGAACTTGCAGAATGAAAGAGACCTCACCACCAACGTCAGCAAATTTAAAGGAGACGGGGGAGACGGCACTGCCGGTCAGCACAGGAAAGGCCAGGTGATGTCATTAGGGGTGGGTTTGGGGGAGACTGCGAGGGGCCTGGAGGGGCTCCTAAAAGGCTGGCCGAGGTCTGACCCTGGCCTGCGTGATGGCCACAAGAGATTTTGCTTTAGAACAACTGGTCTGGCTGTGCTTTGGGTGGGTGCTTTTCTGTGTCTGCATTTCATGTCACAGTGAAAAGTCGGGGTGGGGGGAAGGGTGGCACCAGACATTATGGCCATCGGTGGGGAGGACTTTTCAAACTCTTAAGCAGCTCTGGCCTGGTCACTGTCTGAGTTGTGCGGTCACTTCCCGGGTGGCCCCAGAATTATCCCTGCGCCTGCAGTGACCCCAGCCTGTCCTCACTGAGGACCACTGTGGCAGTGCCATCCCCGAGCGGACAGCGCCGGTCACTCCTGAAGTCCCTCCTACACTCTGAGGTTCTGTGGTCCTGACCTTTACCTCTGCTCTTGTCGGGGGACAATCTGAGTCTCAGTTCCTCATGGCTACGCAAGTTTCTCAGCACCTCTGAGGAAGCCGCGTGGAAGCCCAGAGTTCAGGGTCCCTTTGTCTTCAGGTGACCCCTACTCCAGACCTGCTCCACTCTGCTGCCAGGAGACCCAGAGCAGATGGACTCATGGGGCAGCAGGGCTCACAGATCCCAGCTTCCACCCCAGGGACATAACTGGACAGCTGTCACCACACCTGCTGGTCTTTGGCCTCCAAAGTGGTCACCTGGACCACAGGCTGTCCCCTTCGCTGGTGTGGTCATGGCGTTTCCTGACGGTACAGCTTCAGTCGTGGTTTCACAGCTGACAGGTCCCTCCATCCGACACCCACTCACCACCAGTGGGAGCACCCCCACTGAGCACCCCACGGTGGGAGCACTCCTCACTGAGCACCCCCACGGGTGGGAGCACCGCTCACCAAGCATACCCTGGGTGGGAGCACCCCTCACGATGTGCCCCATGGGTGGGAGCACCCCTCACTGAACACCCCATGGGTGGGAGCACCCCTCACCATGTGCCCCATGGGTGGGAGCACCCCTCACTGAGCACCCCATGGGTGGGAGCACCCCTCACTGAGAACCCCATGGGTGGGAGCACCCCATGGGTGGGAGCATCCCTCTCTGAGCACCCCATGGGCTGGAGCACCCCTCACTGAACACCCCATGGGTGGGAGCAGCCCTCATTGGGCACCTTCACCCAGAAGTTTGAATCGCCCCAGGCCTGTGTCCTCAGGCAGGGCAGAGCTTCCCAAGGCCAGAGCTGGCTCCTAGATTCTTCTTCAAGAACTTGCCACCCAACCTGTCCTTTGGATCTGTGGGGTTTTCTCAGGCTCCAGCCAGGCCTTCTCCCATTTGGGGGGCCCACAGCCAGGGCACCTCCTGTATAGAAGCCTCTGCTTCCTGCCCCTGGAGGAGCCCGGGTGGACCAGGTGGGCCGGCAAGTCCAGTGCTGACCAAGGAGATGAGGAGACAGCCCAGACTGGCAGTGACAGCCTCCCAGGTGAGGGGAGCTACAGGTCAGGTGGGGTGGGGGTGGAGTCGGGGCATTTAGGAACAGGAGCGCCGTCTGTCTGGGACGATGGACTAGACCCACACCTGAACAGAGGGAGCCCCGCACATGTTGGGGTGAGACCACTGGGCAGAGTCATTCACAAGGCAGCCTCCTAGACCCAGGCGCCAGAGCACTGGACCCCACGGACGTGTGCTGACCTCAGGCTTCCTTGGAACCCACTTTGAGAAAGCCTGGTCCAGGTGTAGGCAAACTTCCCATTCTCATTTGCTAGACACACACCTTGAATTTGAACACGAGGGCCCCGTTCCTGACTGGGTCCAACTCCTAAGCCATGATTCTGCATGGACATAACCAGAACGCTGAGTGTGCGTTGACAGAAGCTGTGAGCAGAACCCACGTCTCCACTGGCCCATTTCCACCGCTGCTCCTGGAAAATCTGCACACGCCCAGGCTGACCTCACACGATTCCTGTCACATAAACCCGCACGCAGAGGCTGCAGCACACAGGTTAACAGCACAGGGAACAAGGCTGCTTGTTGCAAAGGAGCCCTGCCTGGAATCAGGGCCTAATACAGTTTAATCTGTGAGTGCTTGTAATTATCTTTTTTTGGGGGGGGAGAAAAAACAATTTGTATTTACCCACAAATGACACCCTAAAACACCCTTGTCTTTCAACACTTTGGTCCCCTTCAACCTGATTTTTGTCTCAAATCAAAAAGAAACTACGTTTCCATGACGAGACTCTTTCCTTTGAATTTTCTTATAGTAAAAGCACGTAGATTCAGGTGTCCAGGAAGGAATTTTTCAAAATTATTAGAGAACAGCAAATGTTGTTACTGCAGGTCCTAGAATGAAATCTCAGCTGTCAACCTTCACTCATATTTGGAAAAGTGAATTACCCATTCTGGGACACAGAGCAGACAGGAATAATGAAATCACAGCCCTGGACCACAAAACTCCATCTTCATATTTGTTTCATAACAATGGTTACCAAGGTGGGGGGAGAAGTGCTTATGTAGTGAGCAGACGAAAGTGAAATGAAAATATTGATCCTTTGATTGTGTGGGAAAAGTGGGACTCTTCAGACTTGTCACCCCATCACAGGGCCCAGTGAGCAGCTCACAAACGGTCCCTCGGGTGGCAGGTGTGACAACAAAGATACGCATGTGACGGTCGTGATGGGAGCTGCAAATAAAGAGCTCAAGGGAGACCGCTAAACACTCTGATCTTTCAATGGGGCAGATGTGGTTCCCTGGGTGTCCCAGGACCAAGGTGACTAATTCCCGTTTGGGGACACTTCCTAGAGTGTGACTGACTCTCCCTCCCTTCAGACAGAGCTGGGAACTGAGGAAGGGCAGACAGGGTCCAGTATGAGGGGTAGTGGTGAGAGGGACAGGGCAGGATTCGGGCCCAGGGCTGCACTGCCTGGCAGCTGAGCCAGCTGAGGTGTTATGGTGGGGGAGGACCCACCATGTCACCCCTTTGTGAGATGGGCCCTCGGTGCCACCAGGGAACTGTGCAATTTGAAGTCCACACCCTGTTCTGCTTGGCCTGACTCACACAGGAACCCTGGTATGTCAGCCTTTCAAAAAATGACTAGTGCCCACATTTGAGTATTTCCAATTGGTTGAAAAAATAGCACTATATCAGCAAACCATGTGTGAACCTGGATTTTTAAAACTTGATCCATAAGCTTAATGGGTAAACATTTTAAAAGAAATTCTGGTTGTGAAAGCCGCTTAGCTCCCTGGTTCTGGATTTAAATTCTTCAAGATGTTGTGAGCCCTGCGTTGCTAAATTCCTTTTTTCTCTAGAAATGTTATTTTAACCAAAAGTGGGACATTATCTCTGCAAACCTTTTTCAGGATTACCAAAAAGCTGATGTTCTTTCTCAAATTGGTCTTTCTTTTCCCAGTGTTTTAAAATGATAGCTCAATAACGGCTTGTGTCTGATGCTCACGGCGCTCCAGGGCTTCAGGAAGCTGGCAGCAGGAGCTGGAGGCCCTTTGCTTTACACGCGTCCTGACATCATTCCCAGACCACTCCGGCCGTGAGGGGCTCCATCACCTGGGCAGAGGTGCAGGTGCCAGCAGAAGCAGCAGTGAAAGGACACACTCAGATTTCCTCCTCCCAAGGGGCCTTCCTGGGCTATGGCTCCCCAAGGCAAAAATAATAAAAGCAACAGTAGGCTCAGCGCCTGTGGCTCAACGGGCTAAAGCGCCAGCCACGTACACCTGAGCTGGCGGGTTCGAATCCAGCCCGGGCCCGCCAAACAACAATGACGGCTGCAACCAAAAAATGGCCGGGCATTGTGGCAGGCGCCTGTAGTCCCAGCTACTTGGGAGGTGGAGGTAGGAGACTCACTTGAGCCCAGGAATTGGAAGTTGCTATGAGCTGTGATGCCACAGCACTCTATCCAGGGTGACAGCTTGAGGCTTTGTCTCAAAAAAAAAAAAAAAAAAAAGTAACAGTAAAAACAGGTGCCTCCCCACAGCCACCGCAGAGGCATGTTCTGTGTTTTCAACAGTCAGGGGAGATTCATTCGAGAAGAGACAAGCTCATCGCACTGCCTGACTTAACTAGGGAGGAACTCTACAGGCCATTTCTTTTTTCTTTTTTCTTCCTTTTTTTCAGTTTTTGGCCGGGGGTGGGTTTGAACCTGCCACCTCCAGCATATGGGGCCAGCGCCCTACTCCTTTGAGCCACAGGCGCCGCCCTCCAGGCCATTTCTTAAGAATTCTTATCCCTATGACCTCGTGCAAATAAGAACAGCAGGAAAGTTGTCCCAGCCCACTTTCACTGACAGCAGGCAGGATAGTGGCTCTTCCAGGACGGGGAGTTTGAGGGTTGTGCCCCGACTATGTCTGGTCCTGTTCCCAAATGCAGGGGGGCGGGGGCTTAGAGGAGCAGCAGCCAACACACGGCCATGCCCAGTAGAAAGTTGGAGATGGAAAAGGAGGGCTGCAAGGAATGGGGAGCCCCAGGAGGAAATGTCGCTAGTGTAATCTAACCCATTATTTAACGTGTGTGTGTGATTGTGTGCATGCATATAGCCAAAATTGGGAGAACTTATGCCAAAAACTACTGCCGACAATAGAAAATAAAGCTGTTCCCCTCAATATTCAAGGAAGGCACAGGAGCAGGACCCCTCTCACTTCTTTTCTGGATTTGAACCAGAAATTCTGGGGGCAGCCCTGCCTGTGATTCCAGTGATGGGCTGCCTCTGCAGCTCCTGGTGCCCATCATCACCTTTCCAGGTGGGGTCACAGGGCACCCCCAGTCCTGCACAGCTAAGGCCTCCCTGTTCCCTTTGAGCTGCCAAAGTCTGTCAGCCTGCACCAGGTGTGCTCAGGGACACAAGGTTTAGATGCCAGCCAGCTTCAGGGCCACAGACAGGTGCCCAGGTTGAGGGAAACTTTTGGCTCTAATTGGTATATCCCCGGAAGGAGTGCGGCCCCAAGGCAGAGAGCCCTTGCAGAGCAGTGCCACACTGGAATCCTCAAGGATTTGCAATCCTTTAGATCAGAAGTTTCTGGCCACACTGAAATACCAGGAGCAGCTGTTGCACAAAGAAATAAAGGTTTTATTTCCTGAACCTTAGTTCCCACTTGGAGTCCCAAAGGGAAGAATTCATAACCCGTCCCCAAAGGGATTTCTCAGCCAGAAAGCTCAATCTTGTTTCCAGACAAGTCTGGCCATTTATAAACAGACTGGTTATGAGTTTTCTGGGACAGACTTTGATCACTTACCTGACTTTCTCAGGGTCTAAAAGCAGAGAGAGTTGTCTGGGGCCCTCAGTCTCACAGTGACAGCTCTCTCTCACCCCTTCACTGTGTCAAACGCCTGGCTAATTCGACCTACGTGAGTATCCTACGCTCTCCATCCCTGGCCTGCTTGGACCAGGAAGCAGCTCTTATTTTTCAATTTTTCCACTGAAAACAAAACTGCTGGGAAGTGGCGCAGGGCAAGCAGGACCTGTGTCTCCCACCTTGGCCTTAGTGCCACCTTTAATCTTTTTCCAGCTTATTTGCTCAAACCCAGGTGACGGCAGCCTCCTCTGAGAGCTGAACCACAGAACAGGGATCTTGATGCAAAACCACTGGACCTCACTCTCTGGGGGGCAGACAGGGACGCCCTCCTTGCTCAGCCCAAAGGTGAGCTGAGCAGCTATGTGTGAGCCCTGGCGTGTGGTACTGCAGGTGGAAGGCCAGCCCCGCAGAAGGCCAGTCTGGGTCACCTGTCAAGGCAGAGTGTGGCCTGAGGAGGGGCCATCACCACAGGCTTTGGACAACCCCATCTGCAGGCAACTGGTGCCTTTTCTAGAGGGTTCTATGTTTGCTGCACTTGGCACCACGGAAGGCAGCCCCCAGCTTTCCCCAAAATGCAGATCTGGTCTCACCAGCCGCTGAGGGAAGCTGAGCGGCAGCAGCTCTCACGTGCTTGTGAGGACCTGGTGGCCACGTGCTCCCTCCGATTTGCGCACCGTGGCGCCAGCGGGTGGTGGGGCTGCTGCAGAAGCCGGGCTGTCTGCGAGGCCTCACGTGCCATATCCCGCATCTGAGCCACCACTGCTACTCTTTCTGCCCCTCGTCCTCTGGTGGGGGTGACCGGGTGGGGGCAAGTGGGTGGGTGTGCGGATGGGTGTGCGGGTCGGGGTGCGGATGGGGGTGCGAGGGTGGGTGCGTGGTGGGGGTGCACAGGTTGGGGTGTGCGCGGGTATGGGTGCGGGGGTGGGTGCGCGGGTGGGTGCGGGCTGGGGCTGCACAGTCACAGCACACGCTCGCCAGGAAGAAGCCTTCACCAAAGGGGCATCGGAGAGAGGCTGGGAGGTCCCCTCCTTCCCCATCCCCACCGCACCAGGTCACACAGGCTTTGCTTTTGCTTTTTCCTGGATGAAAGGAAACAGTCGTTTCCTGCGCCTCTTGAA
>CAUYRH010095425.1:0-11971 GCA_963574655.1 Perodicticus potto | reverse complement strand
GAACAGAGCCGGATGGGATTAGAATTGTCTGAAAGTTTTGTCCTGGGAACTATGGGCTGGGCCAAATGAAATGATTTTTATAATTTTGAGCAGGTTACCAAATGAAATGTCATGGCTTTACTTTGGTTAATTAAAGGGGGGGGGAATTTTTAAAAAAAAATTTTGCTTTTTAGACTCTATTTCCACTTTTTTTTTTTTTTAGACAGAGTCTCACTCTAGAGTCTATGGCATCATAGCTTACAGCAACCTCAAACTTCTGGGCTCAAGCCATCGTCTTGCCTCAATCTCCCTAGGGGCTGAAACTACAGGCACCTGCCACAACACCTGGCTATAGACACAGGGTCTCGCTCTTGCTCAGGTTGGTCTAAAACCCCTGAGCTCAAGTGATCCACCTGCCTTGGCCTCCCAGAATGCTAGGATTACAGGTGAACCACCACACCCATCCCTGAACCCTTTATTTTTTAACTTTTCTGTTTGTGTAGTTTAAGCTGCACTCTGATATGATGTGCTTCTGGGAAAGATTTTCCTCTGTGATAACACACACGCAGGGAGAGACTGTTCATCCAAAGGATGTTGTGGGCTTTGTGTGGGGTGTCTGAACCCACTGCTATCATCCTGTGACTTTGAGGGGAGGTAGTCAGAGAGTCACAATTGTCTTGCTAAGTGACAGGGGAAAGAACCTGAATCTTTCTTGACATGCTTGAGCATTGAATTGACTAACTTTGTACACGCCCAAGCTCAGGACTTTCTGTTAAACAAGATAATACATTTTCCATATCATTTAAACCATTTAGAGGCTCAATTTTAAAAATATCAACAATAGTTCTACCCTAACAGATACCCTCTGTGTACAATCATAAAGAAATTACATCAGGTGGGCAAGGTAACTCACTCCTGTAATCACTTTGGGAGGCCGAGGCGGGAGGCCAGGAGTTTAAGACTAGCCTGAGCAACATAACAAGACCCCACCTCTACAAGATATATATACTGTATATGTAAAAAATTAGCTGGGTGTGGTGGCAGGTGCCTGTAGTCCCAGCTACTTAGTAGGGCGAGGCAGGAGGATCACTTGAGCCCAGGAGTGTGAGGTTGCAGTGAACTGCGATGAAGCTACTGCACTCTAGCTTGGGCAACAGAGCAAGACCCTGCCAAACAATCAGTCAGTAAATTAAATTACATGCCATTTTAAGTATGATCAGTCTTTATACGAAGTAGTTTTGCTTTTCTTCTTATTTCCTACACCCCCAATCAAGTTAATCTGCCTCTAAGAGGTTTTACTTTATTTCTATTGATGTGTTTAGGAATTTCTATACCTCCCATGAGTATCTAGCAGCTCTGTGCAGAAAAGAGGGCTTATGGAAGCAGCTGCTGGCCCTTGGAATGCTTCCTGTGTGGAGACTAGCAGGACCACACCGAGCAGGTGGAATGAAGTTGAAGCGAAGGCTCAACTTCCAAGAAGTGAGGAGTTGATTTTGCCATGCACAATTGTGTGGGCTGATGAGATGTGCAGCGGGGTAGGTCAGGGGAGCGCGCGCAGGGAATGCCACTCGCGCGTTACGCCGCCCCCTAGCGGTCAGTGCTGAATGGCATGCATCACTCATGACATCATCCCAGGTGCCCACGTCCAGTATCTTAAACCAATTACTTCCCTTTCCACTGCTTCCCCTAAAGCCTCATGCTAGCCCTACCCAGTTACGCTGCCTGCAAACTCTCTGAAGCCCCTAAGCTCACACCAACAGGTTTGTGACGTAGGCAAACTCCTTGGATGATCTTAAAATGAAGCAGAGGCTGTTGACTGCGGACGACGGTAATCCCCTAGCTCCCTCTTGGCGGGGAGCGCTTCTTTGCTCCATAAGGGTTCCCCTGGTCACCATCTGTGCACCCACTGCCGAAGGGCCAGTGCTAAGGTGAATTACCATCTTGCTTCCTGCTGGCAACTGGCTCCTTCTTTTGGACTCATCTTGAACTGTTTGTCAGACCAGCCAATTAGTCTCCTCACCCGTCCCGAAGTGTCCCAGGGAAGCAATATCGCAACCAGCAGCCCTCACTATCCCACTTCTTCCAAGCGCTGTGATTCCAAATGCCCACCCTGGGACAGAAGCCTGTTTGCATATGGCTCTTTAACTCTGCCTTCAAAAACGTCGATTCCACGTTCTCTCTCTCACATACCCCATCCCCCATGCCTACCTACAACCTGATCTAAGATAGAAAAAAAGGAGAGTTTGTGGCATTTAAAAATAGATTTAAAAGTAAGACACAATTTCAAATGGAGTGTAGTTTAAATGGATAACACTTCGATTTAAGTACAGGTTGGAAGGCAAAACACTGTAACCATATTTTCTGATCCCCACTGCAGGACACAATACAAACTTTTCCTTAATTTGTGGATTTGTAAATAAAAAGAAATCTCATAAGGGTATAGAATCAAACTGCACTAAGTTATATAGTTAACAAATTATCTTTATTAGAAAAGAGTATAATTACATTGGCAGGATGAATGGTTCCCTTCCAGGCTGGGCCAAGGAGAGTCCTCCAGTACTATTCTCGAAGGCATCAACTGGGCCCTTGCACATTGGTTTAAGCATTTTTTGTTGTTGTTGTTTGTTTGTTTTAGAGACAGATTCTCACTTTGTCACCCTCGGTAGAGGGCTGTGGCATCACAGCTCACAGCAACCTCTAGCTCTTGGGCTTAGGTTATTATCTTGCCTCAGCCTTCCCAGTAGCTGGGACTACAGGCACCCGCCACAACACCCAGCTTTTTTTGTTGTTGTTGCAGTTTGGCCGGGGGCTGGGTTCGAACCTGCCACCCTCGGTATATGGGGCCTGCACCCTACTCACTGAGCCACACGCACCACCCGTTTAAAGGTTGTTTATCTTCAGATATTTCTGCCTGATGTCCAAAGGAAACATGTTATTCAGAGCATCCATTTGAATACTGTGTCTTTCCTGATACCTGAGCAAAGAGTTCAAAAGGCTTTGGACAGAGCGGCCAGCTGCTTGCGCCCCCTGGAACACAGGAGAATGAAGAACTGTATGGAGGTTAAAGGTGTCTGTGGGGCAGGCACAGTGTGTGCAGAGGGGTAGAGACATCTGTGTCTTCCCACTTCTCTGCTCTTGTTACCACAACTTCTTTGTGTGCTGTAATTACCACATATGAGGGAGAGTTGAGGGGGGATTCAGTTCCTCTTGATGGCTGAGTTGGCAGGTGAGGCCTGGAACCTACCCTTTGGCAGGTGGTAGGAAAAGCTCATTTTCCCGTAATAGTCACAGGGCTGTTGTCCTTCAATGAGTGAATATAAGTGAAGCCCTGGGAACAGCACCTGGTCCCTAGAATGCGCTGCCTAAGTGTCAGCCGTTACCACTTGTATCTGTAGTCCACTGCCTGGCACAAGCATACACCTCGGAAATGTTTATTCAGTGAAGGACGTTAAACTCTGTGCCTCCCTGGCAGCTCGAACTGTCCCAGGGAGGCTGCAGTGGTCTTCCTCTTGGTTTGCTCTTTCCCTTTCATCCTTTGCTAGAAGGGGACATTGGCTTCATGGCTGACCAGATCTTTTTTTTTTTTTTTTTTTTGAGGCAGAGTTTCCCTCTGTCACCTGGGCTAGAATGCAGTAGCGTCTTTGTAGTTCATTGCAACCTCCAAGTGTGAGCTCAAGCCATCCTCCCTCCTCAGCCTCCCAGAGTGTGGGGATTACAGGAGTGAGCCACCATGCCCAGCCATGACTCCCAGATCTTGAATAAAGGGGATCACCCCTGCTACTCTGTTCCAAGCTGGGAAACTTACGGCTTTGTGGCGAGCTAGGGACCCCTGTCAACAGCAAAAGAATAAACGAAGCTGGGACAAGCTGGATTAGAAAGAAACTGCTACAAGTGAATCACTGAGGAAATGGCCAAAGTCTCCAGAAATGCAGCCGTGCCAGATTCTATATACAATAAAGAGCGCTGGTCCTTTAAGGAGGGTTCCTTTGAGAAGGAACTAACTCTTGTAAAGCAGGAAACCTCAAGGTACTCACTGGCCAAGGGGAGACAGGACACCTCCCCAGAGTGATTCATTTGTTCCCTCTGAACCCAGAAGTTCAAGCCCAGTTGTGTGCCTTTTCAGTGCCTCTTCCCCTACCTGAGTTCCTAAGAATGTGCGGGTGAGCAGGTTGAATTCCTCCACAAGTCACACTCCCATGCCCTGTGGGACTCCCCTGCCTGTTGTCTTCACAGTCTGGCAGCTCTGCCCTTCTCCCTGATAAGCCCTGCCTGAAAGGTACCCTGTCCTGTCAAGCCCTGGAGACTTCATCCCAACCCCACATTTGTCCTGGAGTCCTGTGATCTGCAGCCTTCAGTTTTACACATCAGCAGAGGACCTGCCGGGAAGCTGCGAGCCAGGCCTGCCCACTGACTGTCCCCTGCAGCCTCCCAGGGAGAAACTCTCCATTTTAGACAAGATCAAAAGCAAATTGCCAGAGACTGACTGCTTAGTGGGTACAGGCTTTTCTTTGGGGGGGGAGAATGGAAACGCTTTGGAATTGAACTGAGGGGGATGTCGTGCAGTGCTGTGAATGGGCTGCCATTGAACCATATACTTTACAATGGTTAATTTGACATTATATGAATTTCACCTCAATAACTACAACAACAGCAATTAAACTGCTTTTTGTACTAAATACTACTGGCATGGATTCTCAGGCAAACAGGTTCAGGGAGGGGCTGAGAATGCAGGAAGGAGGAAATAGTGGGGAGGGCAGTCTAGTGGGGTTTACCCTCCCCATGCTGCTCAGCAGAGGCTGGGGGCAACACAGAGGGAGAACCAGCTGAGCCCCCCAGCAGGCCACATGCTCTGAACACTGCAGAAGGTCTTGGGCTGCGGTGAGAGCCTCCTCAGCTTGCCAGGAAACTACCTGAAGATTTAATTATTATAGAATAGCACTTCTTTTCTGTGAAGAGTCCCTTTGGCTGGGTTGATGACAACTGGCCATTCAGGTTCCCTGCATTAAGTCTTCATTCCATAAGCAAACAGTGGCTGCCAAGCAGGTCCTAGAAGTTCAAGGGCTAATTACTGAATAAAGAAGCAGGCTGCAGAGGGTTTCCGCTCACTTCTGCCTTCAGGAGAAGTTTCTGGAGGCTTTCTGCACCTGGGTAGGGTAGTCAGTGAAAATACAGGATGCCTGGTTAAATTAGAATTTTTTGGTAAAGAATAAATGCTTTTTCAAATTGATTCTTTTTCCTATTTTTTTTGAGACAGAGTCTCACTTTGTCACCCTCAATAGAGTGCCATGGCGGTCACAGCTCACAGCAACCTCCAACTCTTGGGCTCAACCAGTCCTCCTGCCTCAGCCTCTTGCACAGCTAGGACTATAGGTGCCCACCAAAGCACCTGGTCATGTTTTAGAGACGGGGTCTTGTTTTCGCTCAGGCTGATCTAGAACTCGTGAGCTCAAGCGATCCACCTACCTTGGCCTCCCAGAGTGCTGGGATTACAGGTGTAAGCCACCTTGCCCAGCCTCAAATTAATTCATCTATCGTTGTCATAAAAAATGTATTTATGGTATACATGATGTTTTGAAATAAACATTTCTACCCACAATGACTAAATTGAGCTAATTAATATATGCATTACCTCACATGATTATTTTTTGTCTTAAGTACACTGAAAATCTACTCTCCTGGAGATATTTGAGCATACAATACATTGTATTATGATATTAATGATAGTCATTCTGTTGCATAATAGATCTCTTGAATTTATTTCTTTTCTCTAACTGAAATTTTTTATCATTTGACCAACATCTCCACAAACCCAGCCCCTCGTAACTGTCATTCTACTCCTCTCTACTTCAATGAGTTTGGCTCTTTTCGATTCTACACACAAGTGAGAACATGTGGTATTTGTCTTTCTGGGCCTGGGCTATTTCACTTAGCATAACATTGTCCAGGTTCAGCCAGGTTGTCACAAAGGACATAATTTCCCTCTTTTCTTTTGTCACCCTGGGTAGAGTGCCCTGGTGTCATAGCTCACAGCAACCTCAAACTCTTGACGATTCTCTCGGTTCAGCCTCTTGAGTAGCTGGGACTACAGGCACCTGCCATGATTCCTGGCTAGTTTTAGAGATGAAGTCTCATTCTTGCTCAGGCTGGTCTCAAACTTCTGAGCTCAAGTGACCCACCTGCCTTGGCCTCCCAGAACACTAGGATTACAGGTGTGGGCCACCATACCTGGCCATAATTTCCCTCTATAAAGGCTGAATAGTATTCATATATATAATAATAATAATTCCATTATATTATTAATGGAATTACATCTATATAACGGAATACTCTCTCTATGTAGTATGTCACAGTTTCTTTATCCATGTATTTGTGATGGACACTTGGTTTAATTCCATTTCTTGGCTATTGTGAATAATGGGGCAATCAACATGGAAGTGAAGATATATCTATGACATATTGATTTAATTTCCTTTGGAGATATACTCAGTAGTGGGATTAATGGATCACAAGCATCTTGGTCCATTTGAGCTGCTACAACAAAATTCATGAGATTGGGTAATTTATAAAGAACAGAAATTTATTTTCTCATGTTCTGGAAACTGGGACATCCAAGATCAAGGCTTTAGCATTGGGTGTCCTATGAGGGCAGTTCTGTGCTCCAAGATGGTGCCTAGTTGCTGTGTGTCATTTGGTAGAACCAAAAGGGCAAAAAAGGGACACATTTTGTGTCCTCACACAGCAATAGAGTGGGAGAGAGCAAACTCAAGCCCTCAAGCCCTTTTCTAAGGGCCCTAATTCCATCTATGAGGGTGGATGAGTCATTAAGTGATCTGGACTTAATCACATCCCAAAAGGTCCCACCTCTTGATACCACTGAAGTGCCATTATGTTTCAACCTGAATTGTGGAGGGGACTCCGTAGAAATAGAGTGGTTCTCTTTTTAATTTTTGTGAGGAACCTCCATACTGTTTTCCATAATGGCTGCACTAATTTACGACCCCACCAACAACATGCAAGGAAGAACGCACCCTTTTTAAGCGTAAGTATATCCTTCCATATTGGGGACATAATTATGCTAAAAAAGTGTTCCTCCTTTATTTGAACTTCAAATTTAATGAAACATCTTCAATTTTTATTTGCCAAGTCTGGCAGTCCTACAAAGGAATCTCTGACCTTCCTATTGATGAGATTCCAGACCTGGCCTAAGTTGTGAGTTCAGAGAATGGTCTGTGCTCTCTGGGGTATGCACTGCCCCAGCAGCCATTCCCTCTGTGGAACAGTCCCCCAATGATTGTGCAGCTCCAAATACCACAGACTTCAAATTTGTAACAAATAGCCTTGGGCCTGTTTTTATTGGATGAGACCCTGCTGGAGGCAGCAGTAGCCCCTGCAGTTTACACCAGGTGGGAGACAGCCTGCCCCCTTGAACTTTCCAGATGGAAACAAGCTATAATCAGATGGCATGTCAAAGGGGCTGAGATCACCCTTAAGAGCCTGTGCCAGCAGGACCTGGTCCTGGTAGAAAGCTTCCCAGAGAATTGCTCAGTTAGCCCTTCTGGATCCCATCATTTCCTCTTGCCTTTGTTCTCCTGTGAGGACACCATAATGGGGAGGTTTTTCATAATTCAGAAATCAGCAAGGAAGTATCCTGTGCCTGGATGGCAGCTAGATAACCATTTTCTTTTTTGAGACAGAGTCTCACTCTGTTGCCCTGAGTAGAGTGCCATGGCCTCATCATAGCTCACGTGAACCTCAGACTCCTGGGCTTAAGCGATCCTCTTGCCTCAGCTTCTCAAGTAGCTGGGACTAAGGCGTCCACCGCTACACCTGGCTAGATTTTCTATATTTAGTAGAGATGAGGTCTTGCTCTTGCTCAGGTTGGTCTTGAACTCCTGAGCTTAAGCGATCCACCCACCTCAGCCTCCCAGAGTGCTAGGATTACAGGCATGAGCCACCGCACTGGCCTATGACAACCATTATTAATGCTCACTTGCCTCAGTATAAGCCCTGAACTCAAACAGTGGACAATACAAAGGGAAGAACTCTCTGTGGACCTCTAGCCTGTGGAAATGATGGGCAAGAATGGAAACAAGCAGCTCCCTTCCATTGTCAATTCCATCATTCAGCTGCTGGGTTTCCTTTGCTTGAAGATGTGAAGGAGAAAGAGAAGACTTGGCCCTGGCTATGAGAACGGCACCGGCACCCATCCTACCCTGCTGAGCTCAGTCAAACCTGCCGCAGGCCGGGACGGCGGGCTTGTTGTGCACGTCTCCCTTGGCGGGGGCATTCTGCCAGACCCCCTGAAACACACAATACTTTGGCTCCTTCTCAAAAACACCAACATTCATTGCTGACAATGTTCCCTCCTACCACCGGTCCCTCGCCACCCCTTCCTGGAAAATGTGATGGAGCAGGGCGAGTTGGCCAACTCCAACACCACCTGGCTCTCAGCAGCAGACCTGGACCCTGGCCTGGAAGCAGCCCTGGCCCCATCCACAGACGGCCTCTCGGGGATGTGCCCGGGGCCGCACGTCCTCCTCCTCACAGCTCCAGCTTCCTGTGAGCCTGCAGAGTCACCTCCGCTGGCTTGGGTCTCTCTGACCTCGAATGACATGGGAAACAGAGGCCAGTGGGTGAAACTGGGAGGCTGAGCTGTGATGTGCCACTATCCGGCATAGGGTGGGACACATTGTCTCTGAAGAGGGAGGGTCACTTCCCACCCCACCCGGACACAGCACAGCTTTCCAGGGGGGATGGACCCACCCCCTTTCCCCATCTGGCTCTGAAAATGTGGGCCATGTACTGAGGCCTCACTGCTGTTGGAGGTAATCTGACTTGAGCTAACACTCGAGTCTTTGTCTGCTGCTTTAGGAAGTCTCAACTCTCTTTAGAATAGCTGCGTTTTCGAGACTTTTGGGGGAGGAGGGGGTGGGTGGATATGAAAGCATACTTTCAGAGGTTCCCCCACTAAACTGTGTCATGCTGAAAACTCCCAAGGATCCTGGTGGCCGCTAACTGAAATCATACCCTCAATCGGTTTTTACTAATCCAGAAATCCGGCAGCCTCAGCCAGATCCCAAAGGGGTAAGAATATAAATGAAATTTGGCTCACCCATCGGGGTTCCTGAAAAGACTAAACAAAACAACCACTTACACAGCAGGAGACCCCGATAATAAGACAGCTCTGCCTTCACTGATGGGCTCAGAGGAGTCACTGAAGCTTCCATCCTCACCTTCCACCTTCCAAGCTTCACCCAGCTGTCCTGGGTCATTCAGATTACTGCAGTCACCTGAGAGAGACTGTTTCTTCTAGGGTTTTCTAAGACTCCTGGTGGAGAGCCTTTTATATGCCTCCATCAAATTCCTCCCAGCCTGGGGGCCCCTTCAGTGTTACTCTCGTGCCCAGAAATGCTCCAGCTTTTAGCTTAAGTATCATTTCCTCAGAGAAAATTTTCCTGGTTACCTTTCAACACTGATTTGGAGTCTCCTGTCACGATTTCTTATTGTTCTTGTTACCATTAGAGCACGTACTGCACACGGCAGTTTCACCTTCATTGTGTGATGGTGCTTTTAAATGATGCTTCCTTCCTGGACTAAACAGCTCCATAAGAGCAGTGTTATGGGTTGAGTCGTATCAACCCATAACACTAAAAAATATATATGTTAAAGTCACAAATTATAATAGGTTGAAAAAGTATTTAGTGAGGATAAAATACACCTTCATATAGTGGGGCTTTAAAGAAAAAAACCCCTCCATCTAGATTCATTACTTAGAAGAGTGTTTTTCAATCTTTTTCATCTCATGGAACTCTTGAACCTATAGTTAAACCTCCATAGCACCCTTAGATTACGTTGACTAAAAAAAAAAAAAAGAGTAAAAAAAAAGAATATATTTACTGTGCTTTGAACTTCTTTTGAAAATAATTTAGTTAATGATCTTTAAAAGTTTTCAGGGCACACCTAAGATCCTCTCACAGCACACTGGTTGAAAATCATTGACTTAGAATCTACTGTCATATCACACAACTCCAAAGTCTCAGTGGCCCCATACTCACAGCTTTGGGTGGAGGCCATCTGACTTGTTGAAACTGAGGCAGTGCCCCCCTTTTTGAAATCAAGGAGGCAGCCTGATGATCTCTGACTCACGTTCAGGGGCATTCTTGCATTATCTTGAGCCATCGTGCACATTTGCAGCTGAATATCTTTATAGTTCCATCTTGTAAAATCAGATCCAACAAACTTCTTTCATTCTAACCTGTCTCTGTCCCCTTCAGTTCAAACTGGCTTTGATTCTGCTGTGATGGCTGAGCACATCCGTGGTTCACACCTGCTCTAACGTCCTTATCAAATGGTCAGTCCACCACACTGGGAGTGTTCTCTTCCAAATACCCTTTCCTATTTTTTATAATATAAACAGATTTAAAACTTTCCAAATCTTTGCCTTCTGGTTTGTCTTTTGCTTAACAATCTCGTCTTTGATTTACTTCTTTTTTCCTGCATTTTACTCTCCACCGTCAGGAAGAACTAGACTGCTCCTTCAGCATTAAAAATCTCAATTTCCTCACTTGAAAGTTCTACCTTCTGCAAAATACTAGAATATGAACACAATTTAGCCAAGTTCTTTACCTCTTTAAAACAAGAAATCACCTTTCCTTCAGTTTCCAATAGCATTTTTCTTATTTCCATCTCCGACATCAGAATAACCTTTATTATCCAGATTTCTACCAGCATTCTGATTATTCAGATTATTCATGATTATTTTTCTCAACGAAGATGAAGTCTTTCTCTACAGCTCTCTTTCTTTCTTTCTGAGCTGTCACCAGACTCACCTTTGAAGTCCCTTCAGGACAATCTCTGCTTGTAGCATGTATTTCAAACTCTTCCAGCCTCTACCTATTTTCCAGTTCCAAAGCCACATCTTCATTTTTAGGTAGCGTTACAGTGGCACCCCACTTCTCAGTACCAATTTGTCTTAGTTGTCTCAGACTGCTACTTAAAAAACACCATAAACTCAGTGGCTCAAGCAACAGAAATCTGTTTCTCAAGGGAAGTTCAAGGTCAAGATGCCCACAGATTTGGTTCCCAGAGAGGACCCTCTTCCTGGTTTGCATATGGCCTTATCTTCACATGGTGCAGACAGAGATCATCTCTGTCATGCCTCTTTATAAGGGCACTAATCCCATTCATGATGGTCCCTTCTCATGACCTAATTACCATCCTAAACTATCACATTGGTGATTACGGGTTCAACATATGAATTTAGGTGGGGTGACATAAAGAGTCATTTTCTTTGGGGGGGGTGACAGAGTCTTACTTTGTCCCCTGGGGTAGAATGCTATGGCATCATAGCTCCCAGCAACCTCAAACTCCTAGGCTCAAGGGGTCCTCTTGACCTACCTTAGCCTCCCAGAGTGCTAGAATTACATGCATGAGCCACCATACCTGACCTTAAGAGTCATTTTTTTTTAACTTTTTTATTATAAAGCATCATTTCTTAGCAATATTTTCCTGGTCACTAAATATCTTTTTATAACATTATTTTGAGAGGTTGCATGGTAATCTATAAAATGACATAACAACTTTAATTTAACTAATCTTAAATATTGTTGAACTTCCAGTTTATTTCCAAATTTTCACAATGATAACTCTGCAATGGTCTTCTTTCAAACTAAAGTTTTCTTAGATCCATATTATTTCTAAGAAAAATTCTGAGATGAGGAAATGTGTCAAAGCCATATGTAATTTAAATTTCCTTGCTTTATAAAGCCACACGAGCTATAGAAACTTTGTCCTAATTTATATTCCTCCCAGCAGTGTAGAGAAGGGAGGAATTTCCTTTACTAGATATATACCCTGAAGACCAAAAATCACATTATAACAAAGACATCTGTACCAGAATGTTTATTGCAGCCCAATTCATAATTGCTAAGTCATGGAAGAAGCCCAAGTGCCCATCAACCCACGAATGGATTAATAAATTGTGGTACATGTA
>CAUYRH010095423.1:0-55818 GCA_963574655.1 Perodicticus potto | reverse complement strand
TTTTTTTTTTGAGACAGAGCCTCAAGCTGTCACCCTGGATAGAGTGCCGTGGCATTACAGCTCACAGCAACCTCCAATTCCTGGGCTCAAGCCAGTCTCTTGCCTCCGCCTCCCAAGTAGCTGGGACTACAGGTGCCCGCCGCAACCCCCGGCCATTTTTTGGTTGCAGCCGTCTGTTGTTTGGCGGTCCCGGGCTGGATTTGAACCTGCCAGCTTAGGTGTACGTGGCTGGCGCCTTAGCCCATTAAGCCACAGGCGCCGAGCCAAGAGGCCAGATTTTAAATGAGTACATTCTGCATAATTCCATGTATACAAAATGCTAGAAAATGAAAGTAATCTACAGCAACAGAAAGAAAGCAGATCAATGACAACCTGGTTGGGGAAGAAGAGAAATGGGTTACCAAGGGACATGAGAAAAATTGGGGGAATAATAGAGACATTCATTATCTTGATTGTGGTCATGGCTTCATGACTGCCTATTATGTTAAAACTCATCAAATTATATGATTTAAATATATGCAATTGTATATCAATTATCCTTCAATAAGGCTGCAGCAAAAAAAATACTAAAAAGCCTTTACGTATATATGATCACAAGACTTATTTCTGTGTGTAGATATACATACATATGCAAACTATCATAAAAATAACTGGATAGATAAACATAAAACTAATAACATTGGTTCTTTTGGAAAGGAAAGGGAGGAATTTGGGGGGCATGTGGAGGGCATGAAAAAGGAGCATCGCTTTTATACTACGTACTTCTGTACTCTAAATTTTTTTTAAATAAATGTCCGTCTTATTTGTATAAATAAATAAAATCCTAATAAAATTACTTGTGATTTTAAAATACTTAAATAAAAATCTAACAACAACAATACCCAGGTCCAAAATAAAATGACCCTATTTTTAAAAGAAGCCCTTAAGCCTGCAAGAGACTTGGATGCTAAAAACCAGAAGGAACCTCCCTCAAGAAGTTATGTTTTGGCCAGGCATGGTGGCTCACACCTGTAATCCTAGCAACTCTGAGAGGCCAAGGTGGGTGGATCGCTCAAGCTCAGAAGTTTGAAACCAGCCTGAGCTAGCTAGAGTGAGACCCCTGTCTCTAAAAATAGCCACGCATTATGACAAACACCTGTAGACCCAGCTACTTGGGAGGATGAAGTAAGAGAATCACTTGAACCCAAGAGTTTGAGGTTGCTGTGAGCTAAGACGCCACAGCACTATATCCAGGGCAACAGAGTGAAACTCTGTCTCAAAAAAAGAAGTATCTTCTGAGCAGGGAAAAAGAACCAGGAGGAGATGAGAGGAACCCAGTCACCCGCCAACCTGGGCAGACCACCTTTGCATTGACTAAGGGATTCAAGGGTGGACAAATCAGTGCCAGAGTCAGATCAGGGCCATGCTCTGCCTCGCTAAGTGAAGTGCCCTTCCTCTCAGCCTGGAGACAGGCAGTTCTCCAGGCTGTACACTGAGTATTGGTCAGGATGACCATTAAGGCCCATAATCCTGCTGTGTCTCTTCATCCAGTCCCCTCTCCAATCACACACCCCTTCCAGATTTTGTACTTTGATAAGATCCCTGGGAGATGAGCCAAGACCTCTAACTCCCCACCTGGAAAGCAACTTATCAATCATTCTTCACTCATTCAGTTATTTTTAAATTTATTCATTGAGAATTTCTTGTACAGGCTCGGCGCCTGTGGCTCAACGAGCTAAGGCGCCAGCCACGTACACCTGAGCTGGCGGGTTCGAATCCAGCCTGGGCCCGCCAAACAACGACGGCTGCAACGGGAGGTGGAGGCAGGAGACTCGCTTAAGCCCAGGAGTTGGAGGTTGCTGTGAGCTGTGATGCCATAGCACTCTATCCAGGGTGACAGCTTGAGGCTCTGCCTCAAAAAAAAAAAAAAAAGAGAGAATTTCTTGTACATTCATTTCATTGCCCATCCATCCATCCATTCATTTCTTCGTCTCATAAACATCTGGACCAATCCTAGTTGGGGCCTGACCTAGGAGGATGAATCCTATCCCTGAGCCACTTTCTCCAACTTTTCCACACCAATTAAGACTTCTCTGTGTAATTGGGTCTTTGGGACATCATCCCTGAAGCGCCCCGAAGTTTCTAAGCTGGGCACATTTCCTCCCCTCCTTCTAAATTGCCTCAGGGATTTTCGCAGTCCCTTGATGCACAGAAAGCTTTGAAAGTGCTGCTGCCTTTGGGCCTGCCTGCTCCCCCGGAGGCCATCGGGATGCAGTCAGGTCCTGTACAGGTCCGGGAGGCCCTGCCTGCCCTCAGTAAACTACTGGCCTCTCTATTTCCTAATCCTACAAACCTGCTACACTGAACTCTAAGCACTGTGTATAATTCTACCAAATTCCAAAAGATCCATTTAATTCTATCAAGTGGCAAGTACTTCACTGAATTCTACAAAAGTCTAGGCATGTTTTCACGGTTTGGAGAGCTAGGCCAGTGTGAAGCCCCGTGTCCTGCCCACCAAGATTCCCTGCACAGAGGAGGCTTGTGCCCACTTCTTTACCTTGTGTCCCCCTAGCTCCAGATGGAGAAGTCCCCTGGTCTCAAGTCCTCTGAAGCCTTCTCCATGGAGCCAAGGATGTGAATCCAAAGAGCCTGAAGGTAAGTGAGAAATGGGGATGCTGGGGCAGAGGAAGGAGTCAACCACCCGGAGAACTGCTGTGGCCTTGGTGTCCCCCTTCTACTGACTATGCAATGCTGGACAAGCCCCTTCCCCTCTCTGAGCCTCCGTTTCCCCATGTATAACAAGACAGTGGCCTAGCTGATCTATAAGACCCCTCCCAGCTCTGCCAGGGTGTCATCTAGGCTGGGACCAGCCCATGTTTGGCAGCCAGCTGCTCATTCCCAGTTTGCCTCAGCCATAGGAAGTCACGGCAAGACAGGGAAATGTTGGCTGTGGCCAGGCTGGGAGCCTCAGCTAGGCCTTCAGAGCCTGAGAGAGGAGGGAAGGACACATCCTGCAGTCCAGCAGGAATATTAAGGGAGAGGGGTGAGCCCTGTCCAAGAGGTGCAAACACAAGGCCATAAAAGCCCAACGGAGAGGCTCAGGGAGGCCTGGAGCGCATAGAGGAAGGCTCCCTGGGCACGGTGCCATGCCAGCTGGTTTTAGGCAGCATTTAGCCAGGAGAGAGGTGAAGGCCAAAATGACATGTGGGCTCTACAGACAAAGCTTCCTGGCCTGCTTTGGGAACCAGAGTTCCACAGCAGCCAGTCACATCAGATCTCCTCACCTGTTCCCCCAGGTGCCATCCTCCAGCTGAAGGACAGAAGAAAGAGCCAGGATACTGAGCTCCTTGGCACACAGGCTGGCAAGCAGACAAGGCCTGAGCTGGTGCTATGATCAGCTCTGGGGTCCCTTGTCCTCCTGGCTCACTCAAGTTTGCTCCCGCCCCTCAGAGCTACTCCTTGCACGTCACTCCCCTGCAGCCCCTGCTTGGCTGTGGTCTCAACGAACCTCCTTCCAGGGATGCCCCTGATGCTCCCAGGCCATGGACCCAAGGGTACTACACACTACACACTATAGGTTCTGGGTGTGTGTGCATGTGTGTGAGGAACCCAAAAGCGTGCTGGTCCCTACACACACACACTCATGTGAATGACCACTCACGTACACACATCAACCTGCATGTGGCATATACACTCACAGGCACATGTCTGTGTGTCACACACGTGTTCGTGCATTCTCATGTAGCTGCCATGTACGTGGTGACTGCATGTGAGTGTATGTGTATCCCAACGGGTAGCCAGTGGCTACTGTTGTTTCCTGGTGACTTTGCGGATAAACTGCGGCATATAGAACCATGCGAAGAGGAGGCTGTGGCCTGACCCAGTCACTGGGGCTGCAGGGAAAGCACAATGCCATGTCTGCCCTGTCCCAGCCCTGGTGTGATGACCGTCTCTGTTAGATGAGGGTACACCTTCAGGAGCCCAGCCTCAGCACTTCCCAGCTGAGCCTTGGGGTAGATTGGCACCTCCACTCCTCCTGACCCCATGGCAACTCTGCACACAGTCAAGTTGAGGCAAGACCTTCTATCTGAAACCCAGGACCAGATCAGAGACCTGCACAAGTGGTCCTTAACTCCTGGAGGTAGGGCCCCAGTGTGTAGGGCTGAGCTCTGCGGAGGAAGGAGTATCCACAGAGACCGTGCAGCCTGGAGTCTTGGTGGCGGAGGAGACCCAATGAGTCCTGGACAGGCTCCACATCAGGATTTAGTGACCCTTTGAGTGGCCTGACAGCAAATAAAAAGAAGAAAAGTATGCACAAGAGTAATGAGCTTCCTGTGACTAGAGGCATGCAAACAGAAGCAGGAATGAGGCTAGGCAGTGTGAAGGCAATTACTGCCTAGGAAGGACTTTGGTTCAGTGGCCTGAGAACACCCCATCCTTACTCATTCCCCTCGTGCCCAGCACAATGCCTGGCATGCAGCTGGTCCCCCATCACTTCTTTTTCTTTTTGTTTTTGAGATAGTCTCATTTTGTTGCCCCCAGTAGAGGGCTGTGGCATCATAGCTCACAGCAACCTCAGACTCTTGGGCTCAAGCCACTCTCTTGCCTCAACCTCCCGAGTAGCTGGGGCTCCAGGCGCCAGCCACAACTCCCAGCTATTTTTTTTTTTTTTTTTTTTTTGCAGTTTTTGGCTGGGGCTGGGTTTGAACCCACCAACTCTGGTATATGGGGCCAGCACCCCACTCCATTGAGTCACAGGCGCTGCCCACACCTGGCTATTTTTTTAGACAGGGTCTCACTCCAGCTCAGGCTAGTCTCAAACTCGTAAGCTCAGGTGATCCACCCGCCTCAACCTCCCTGAATGCTGGGATTACAGGCGTGAGCCACCGAGCCTGGCCTCCCCCATCATTTCTTATTCTGGAGTGAATGGATGAAGGAGGAATAAAAGAAGGAAATGTTCTCATGCAAGTGAGGCTCTGAGAGGAACTGGTGCTCAGCTTGGGCCCAGGCTTTGACAATGGATCCTTCAGAACACTAAGGAGAGGTTGACTCATGCTCCTTAGCTATTGAGAAGGCTGTGGGCAGGATGCAGGGGAAAGAGGTCCATCCAATGGGATAAAAGAACATGCGACACTTGCGCCTCGACAAAGCAAACATCTGCTCTGAGCATGGTGTAGGTGTCACATTGTTGGGGGACTAGATTGGGGCTGCCTCACCAGAGACCCATTAGTGACCCATTATTTTCCCATCTGCGCAATAGAAATGCCAAAGAGTTGGCCTCTCGGCACTTTTCATGCCAATGCCCTGCGAGTCCACAAAGTCAGAGCGGCCCTAACTTTGGCCTGGAGAAAATAGGGGCCCGGGGCTGGACCAAGAGCTCCATCAAATTTTAGCAAAAAACAGATTCTGACGGTGCAATCCACACAAAGTAGCTGAGGAGGCAGGCCCTGTGGACTGGTGACCATGCCCACTGATCGGCATAGAGGCCAACAGCCCCACTAATGCAAGGCACGTTGTATGCTTTGTGCACGGACACCAGGGATGACCGGACTTCCACAGACTGGGAGAAATACAGACAATGGGAATGGTGTAAGCGATGGCTCAGAGGCTTCCTTATACTCAGGGAGACCCTCAGAGACCTCTAGCACAGCAGCTATGACACCCGGGCCAGCAGAAGCAGCATTGCCCAGACCTGCTGAGTCAGAAGCCCTGAGAATGAGACCCATAAGCTGTGTTTTGACAACTTTCCAGGTGATTTTGGTGCATGTTAGTTTGTGGCCCTCTATCCAGCCCATTATTTCCTAGACTGTTTGTCTCTGCAGTTGGTTAATGGGTGTTCTGTGGAAGGGGAATTCATGGTCAAATAAGTTTGGGGAGCACATGCTCTATATTACTTTTGGAGAGTTACAAATTACATTTGCTTATTAGAGGATCTAAGAAGTTCTGCAGTAAAGAGCTTTATTTTTGATTAATCCATTGTTGCCTCAAATTGATTTTTTAGATTCCCTACTAACATTTCCATTAACATTCTCTTAGGTATTGCTGATCTAAATCAATCCTGACTTTTTACATGGATAAACTGAGGCCCTAGAGAGGGTAAGAGTATTGCCCATGGTGAGAGAGAGAGAGCATGGCAGTGACGGAAAGACTAGCAATCCGCCCCATCCCAGAAGGGGCTCTGTGAGCTGCCCACCACCCTGCACCCGCTTCTCCTTCCATCCCAGCTGTGTGTCCTTCAGAACTCTGCAACATGGAGCCAGCCAACAGGACAGGGGTGTCTGAGTTCTTTCTGAAAGGATTTTCTGGCTACCCAGCCTTGGAGTCCTTGCTCTTCCCGCTGTGCTTAGCCATGTACCTGGTGACCCTGCTGGGAAACACAGCCATCGTGGCACTGAGCGTGCTAGATAGCCGCCTACACACACCCATGTACTTCTTCCTGGGCAACCTCTCCCTCCTAGACATCTGCTACACATCTACCTTCGTGCCCCTGATGCTAGTCCACCTCCTGTCATCCCGGAAGACCATCTCCTTTACTGCCTGCGCCATCCAGATGTGCCTAAGCCTGTCCACGGGGTCCACGGAGTGCCTGCTGCTGGCCATCATGGCCTATGATCGCTACCTGGCCATTTGCCAGCCACTCAGGTACCCCGTGCTCATGAGCCACGGGCTCTGCTTATTGTTGGCGGGAGCCGCCTGGGTCCTCTGCCTCCTCAAGTCAGTGACAGAGACGGTCATCGCCATGAGGCTGCCTTTCTGTGGCCACCAGATGGTCAGTCACTTCACCTGTGAGATCCTGGCAGTGCTGAAGCTGGCATGTGGTGACACGTCAGTCAGCGAGGCCTTCCTGCTGGCGGGCGCCATCCTGCTGCTGCCTGTGCCCTTGGCGTTCATCTGCCTGTCCTACACTCTTATCCTGGCCACCATTCTGAGGGTGCCTCCAGCTGCCGGGCGCCGCAAAGCATTCTCCACCTGCTCGGCACACCTGGCCGTGGTGCTGCTTTTCTACAGCACCGTCATCTTCATGTACATGAAACCCAAGAGCAAGGAGGCCCACATCTCTGACGAAGTCTTTACAGTACTCTACGCCGTGGTGACACCCATGCTGAACCCCATCATCTACAGCCTGAGGAACAAGGAGGTGAAGGAGGCCGCCAGGAAGGTGTGGGGCAGGAGACGGGCCTCCAGGTGAAAGGCGGGCTGGGGGTTCATGGGTGAAGCTTGCACATGCCAAGGCCTGTGAGGACAGGGAAGACCAAGAGGCTCAGGGTCTGGTACCCTCATCCCAGAGAAGCAGCACCAGGTCCCCCAATCTAGCCGCAGAACAGCTCCCTAATCGCCCTCTGCTCCTGCCCTGCCATCCATCACCCTGGGCCAACACCACCCCCAGCACCTTCACACCTGCCTCCAGCTGTCTCAAGACTTCAGTCCTGCTCCTCCTTCCAACCTGTCAGCAGCCATGGGGCTTCCACTGGGGCTTCACTCTTCTAGTAAAACCCAACAGTGGCCCCTCCTTGTCACTCTCTCCCCTGCCCTTCCTGTGTTCTTCATTTACAACAAGACTCTAAGAGCAAGGAGCCTCAGATTCCACTCTGTCCCAAGATCCAGGCCCCGCACAAGTTTCTTAAATAGATATATGCACTCATCAACGTAAGGGTGATAACGGCAGGGCCCGTACATTTATAACATTTGACTCCCCAAAAACTTAACTACTAATAGCCAGCTGTTAACCAGAAGTGTTACTGGTAACATAAACAAGTAACACATAGGTCTGTGTATGATATACTGTATCCTTATGGTAATCTATAAAAAGGAAAATGTTATGAAGAAAATCATGAGGAAGAGAAAATGTAGTTACTATTCATTAAGTGGAAGTGGATCATCATAAAAGTCCTCAGATAGGCTGATGAGGAAGAAGAGGGCTTGGCCTTGCTGTCTCAGGGTTGGTGGTTCACCTAAGAGTTTTTTCAAATTGTCACAAATCTCCAAAAAATTTCCCAATGTATTTCTTTTTAAAAAAATACACATATAAGTGGACCTGTGCAATTTAAATCTGTGTCATTCAAAAGTCAGCCACATACATGTTATATATGCAAAATACTATTGGGAGACAGATAAATAATATTTGAGGTGATATAATAGAGGTGGTGGATGAGGAAGAGTGAGGCTGTGGGTTGACACCTGGTTTCTGGCTTATGGGGGAGAAAAGATAGAGGTGCCACCCGCTGAGACTCTGAGGTGGGGAAGATGACAGCAGTAGAAGGGGATGGGGAAAATGACTTTGTCTTAGAGCTACTGAGTTGGAGATATCCATGGGTATGAGCAGAGATAAAATAAGTGGTAACCATCTTCCCATTTTTTACTTTCAACTGTATTCTTGATAAAAATTCCAGAAGACCAGGCTTGGTGGCTCATGCCTATAATCCTAGTACTCTGGGGGGCCAAGACGAGTGGATTGTCTGAGGTCAGGAGTTCAAGACCAGCCTGAGTAAGAGCAAGACCCTATCTCCCTTAAAAATAGAAAAACTAACCATCCAATGTGGCGGGGCTTGTGGTCCCAGCTACTTGGGAGGCTGAGGCAAGAGGATTGCTCAAGCCTTAGTGTTTGAGGTTGCTGTGAGCTATGACAACCAGAGCTCTCAACCCAGAGAAACAGAATTAGACTCTGTCTCAAAAAAATAGTTCCAGAAGAAAACCATAGTGTAATATGAAGTTTTTCAAATTCTACTTCTTTACTTAAGGCTGATTTTTAGTCTTTAAACTGTGTCAAGTTATTTTTTATTGTGAAAGGGCAGGAAGAGAAGGGGAAGGGAGAGAACAGGGAAAAAGAAACCTGTAAAAACTCATTTGCCTGAGTAAATCCCTCACCTCTAAAGCCCCTCACATGTACACTTCACATCTCACACCTTACAAAGCAATTTACTTTCTCTAAGCCAGCGGTTCTCAATCTGTGGGTCGCAACCCACAGGAACTGTATTAAAGAGTTGCGGCATCAGGAAGATTGAGAAACACTGCTCTAAGCTTTGATGAATCCAGTCCTTACAGCAATCCTAGAAAGACACAACCCATTCACAGCCCAGAGACCCAGGCCTAGTGAAGGGGAGCCGTCAGCCAAGAGCCTGCTGCATCCACAGGGCAGGACTACAATGAGACCCAGTCTCCAGATTCTCTGTCCTGTGCCCACCTCACCCCAGCACATCCCTTCTGGGCAGGGCAAGGAAGCTGGAGTCTCTGAAGCCCAGCTCCCACAGCTGCCAAACCTAAAACTTTGTGTAGTTGCAGAGTTTGAACTTTAAATTGGGCAGGGACTACAAGGTCCCTGAGAGCAGGGAGCAAGTGGGATGTCTATGCAGCTGGGGGCCCTCAGGACCCAAGGGCCCTGGCCCATCTCTACACAGTGCATCTGCTGGAAATGAAATCAGCGCTTCCAAGCCTTAGCTCAGCTCACCTGGCTCCAGCTCCTACATGCACTTAGGCCACTGACCAGTAGGCAAGAGGTAAGGAGAATTCACTGGGCACATTATTCTCATGAAATCTTTTTAAAATATTTTCTTGGGAAAGGAGGCACAGTATCATCTCCCGCTTAGTATTTACCATGTGCTAGGCTCTGTGCTAAGAACTTTACATGCTCTATCTCACTGGATCCTCAAAATAACATCACAAGGAAATACTATTATCTCCACATTATAGGAAAGGAAGCTGAGGCTTAGAAAATTGTTAGCAAAAAACAGGGCTGAAACTTGGACCCTGATCAGCCTGACTCCAAAGCCCACCCTTAGCTCTTCTGCCGAACAGCCAAGAAGCAGAGAAGCAGAGATCCCAGATCTAAGCATTTCTGGGAAATGGTCACTGAAGGTTTCTTACTGTTATGCCCCTTTCCTTTCTTTTAAAGTAATTTATAAAGCCTAAAATATGTATTAAATGGCTAAAGTTAGATTTACCAGCCAATGAAACTGACATGTTTATCTTGCTAAGTAACCCCGGACCTATCAAACCTTAGGTTGGCATTTGCCATAAAGATTTGAGTAAGTGTTCCGGATGTTACAGAGTATGAGAGGTCACCTAAATGAATGGCTCCATTTCTCAGAAGGAACTTGACTAAGGCCATATGGCAAAACAGGAACAAGAGCTGAGAATCAAAACTGGATCCCCTCCCTCCCCATCCAGGGCTCATTCCAGCCTTCACTCTACCTCTCAGGAGGTGTACAAGTGAGGAGTCAAACTAGACAATTATTTTTAGAGACACTTAAATGTCCTATCACTCTGTGACTCTAGTTTCCCAGGACATGACAGCATGTGACGTTGAAAGAGGTGCTTGGCTCGACGTCTGTGGCTCAAGCGGCTAAGGTGCCAGCCATATACACCTGAGCTGGCGGGTTCGAGTCCAGCCCAGGCCCACCAAACAATGACGGCTGCAACCAAAAAATAGCTGGGTGTTGTGGTGGGCACCTGTAGTCTCAGCTACTTAGGAGGTAGAGGCAGGAGAATCGCTTGAGCCCAGGAGTTGGAGGTTGCTGTGAGCTTTGATGCCACGGCACTCTACCCAGGGCGACAGCTTGAGGCTCTGTCTCGGAAAAAAAGAAAAAAGAAAAAAAGATAGGTGCTAAAGCAGCTTTCTGAGTGTAGGTGTATTGGGAAATGCCATTGTGCCCAAATGCAGAGATGCTGCTCAGCAATATTTCTGGTTCTCCCCCTTCTGAGCACGTGGTGGGATTCCACAGAGCCAGTGTGCTATGGGCAAATGTGACATATATCACTTCTGGGTAAGACCATTTAACTTCTGGTGCAAGATGCTCCAGTGTATCCTTCCCAGTCATAACTGGTGATGTCCCAGATGGGAGAGCCTCTATCTGCAAGGATCTCAGAGGACAGTCCCCTGTAAACCCACAATAGACATGTAGCATGAGAAAGAAATAAACCATCATGTTAAGCCACTAAAATTATGAGGTTGTGTGTTACTGCAGCATAACCTCACCCATCCTGACTGATCCACCAAGGGACCAGCAGCTGCTCTGATGTCCCATTCTGTGCCCATGTTGCAGCTTGGGCTAGCTCTGATTTCCATGAATGTGTTATGATTAGACTCAAATCTTGAGGAAACCCACCATGCTTCTGCCATAGCTCTTCAGAGAGAGCAGCTGTTACTGCAGGTGGGAGACTGGCACTGCCAAAGCTCTCCTAGAAATCACAATGGCTGCACCGTTCTGTTGGGGTATGTGTATTGGAGGGGGAGGGAGCCATCATTCTCAAGGTAAAACATTGGAATCAGGATTTTTGGCAGAAGAACAGTACCAGATCTATTCAAGACATGGCAACCACTGACAGCTCCTGGGTATGGCTTCCTAGTCCATAAGGAATCAGACATAGCCCTTTCATTGCAATAGCTCACAGTATAGTCAAAGATATACAATAAACCAACCACAATGCAAGGCGGAATACAATTAGCCTACTGGAATCGCTGTGCGCCCTTCCTGTCGTCAGGATGGCGAGTTCCATGAGGCATCTGAGAAGAATGCTCAGAGGTGGTGGTGTATGAACAGAACCTTGAAGGGCGAGTGGAAGAGAAAGGCTACTCCAGCCAGAGGAAACTTCCCAAGAAGAGGGACAAGACTGGGGTGTGTGGCCTTTGTCTGAACAATGTGGGGTGGTCTGGAGAGGCTGAGGTGGGAGAAGATGTGAGTCAGGAGGAGAGCCAGAGCCCATGCACGGAAACCCCTCAAATGCCTCCGCTGCCCACTTGGTCTCTTTATGAGAGGCACAGGTGACAAAAAGAACTGCAGAGCTGGTGGTTTCCAGCCTTCACCTGCTTATAAAAACCCCCACACCTGTGTCTAGTGCCAGAATTTGAGATTAACGTAGGTCTTTTTGTAACAACACACCTAGCAAAGACAAAACCCTTATAGATCTGCCTAGATTTCAGGTTTTACATTGTCTTTACATCCCACACTCAGATAGAATCTCAGAAGTCTAAAGCCCAGAGAGAGGAAGGAATGTGTCCAAGGTAAGGAGTGAATGAATGATTGTAGACTCCATAAGGATGGGAGCCGCGTGTCTCTGCTATATTCCCAGTGCCTAGCACATGGTAGGTGCTCAATAACTACTTGTTGAATGAGTGAATGAATGAGCCATCACACTTGGACAATTCTTTATCTTTTTGCCAAATCTCAGCAGGAGAAACTCTACCTTACTCCCTATCCAAATGGACAAGATTTAAGGTCGATAATTGATCCAGATGAACCAACTTCCTCTGTATGTTCCAGAAACAGTCCCTTCATAATCATACTGATTCAAAGTAGAGGAAGGAAAACCTACATGAGCTCTGAAGAAGGGATCATAAAAGACACTGGAGCCCTTGTGGCTAGTGTGGATCCAGCAGGTGCCTGTGCCTGAAGATGCAGCCTTCTATCTGCCTCAGTAACAATGTGCTATTGCACCGCCCTTGGCAGCACCTGCTCTGCACACCTTCTCTGAGATACAAGGTATCCCCAATCTTCAAGGAGGAAACTGAGTCTCAGAGAGTCCAAGTGGCTTGGTCATATCATATGCTGCTTCATGCTGAAGCTAAGAGGCAGAGCTGGGTTCTGGGATCAGGCATTCAATGTCTGCTGAGGGTCTGCCCTTGGCAGCACTCACAGGACAAAGCACTGGAAAGAAGGAGCAGATCCCGATTTGGAGATGTGTAGAGAAGGCAGGTGCACCACATGCCACACAGTGACATGGAGGGATGGTCAAAGGCTGTGGGAGCAGAAGGAAGCAGGTCACTCTGCAGAGGGCAGGAGAGAGAAGAAAGGAGACATAGCACTGGGTCCTAAAGAATGAACAGAAACACCCAACTGGGGGAGAGAGGGAGGACATGACTCTGTCTTAGGCAAAGATGTAGAGCTGGGAAAAGATATGATTTATTCAGAAAATATCCCTGTGGCTCCTGCAAGTCAGGGATATAATTATCCAGAAATAATGAGAAAAGAAAACCCAACACAGAGAACAGACAGGGGTCCATTGCTGTCACAGAAAATTGGCCTCACAGTCAATGTAGGAATGGAAGTGGTGAGGGCTGGAAGGATTATATCTTCTGAATGATTCAAGTTCACACTCAGCTCCAATTTTCTCCATCAGACCAAGGTCAAGGGAGATATGAGACAGCTTTCTAGTCCTAACAAGACTACAGTGCACTGGGGACACTTGGGTTCCCTCCTGTGAATACCTAACACTGGCCTTTTCCAAGGAGGCAGTGAGACCAGCTTAGCAGGGCAATGGTGGCTTCCTAGGAGACAATTACAGCCTCTCCCCACTCCTCCCTTTATAAAGTTAGTTGATGACCAACCACATCTGTGCTGGATTATCACCTGGCTTCCCTCATGTGTCATCATTGCCAATATCATTTATCCCCAAAAGCAATATGGAGACCAAGAAGTGAGTCACTTGGCTTTCATTACCAAGGTTAAATGCTGTGACCAGTACTCTATTAGGATATATATGTTCTTGATGTCCTTTTAAAAATCAATGAATGGTGATTCCTCAAGGAGATGACAGAAATCAAGCTTACATATGCCATGGAGCTGAAATGTTTGACCTTCATGACACAAAAGAACATCAGGTGAGCATTATCTACCATGCACCTGCCTTCCAAAGCTCATCTCACCTAATTCAGGGAAGGGAGGTGCAGCATCTTTGACAGGCCCACTTACCTTTCTTAGTGCTGTGGCCCCAGCACCCAAAATTCATCTAGCACAGAGTGAATGCTCAACGAATATTCGATGAAATGTATCTAGCACAGAGTGGGAACTCAATAGTCAGCGAATGAATGGGCATAAATTGAAATCATAACTTAGAAAAGATGCTTCCTTTTAACAGCCAAAACCACTTCAGATTCCAAAGGACGGTGTCAAACACAAATCCTACTCTGTTATCAGAGTCTCTAGGCCCTCAGGTAAGTAGAGAAGAGCCTTGAGGACTGGGATGTGCCACATCCTCCCCTGTTTTGTCCGCAGAACTGCAGAGCAGGGAGGGCTGCCTGAAAGATCTGAAGTCCTATTCTCTCATTATGCAGATGATGAAACCAGATTCCAGAAAGGGAGGCTGACCTGCCAGGTCACACATCGAAGCCACTTGGCTCCCAGGCCAGCGGGAGCTTTTTCCAAAAAACTGTGTGGTCCAGGTGGAGAAGGAAAGAGAATGAGATGAATGAGGCAAACCAGACAGCTGTGACAGAGTATGTCCTGCTGGGGCTATGTGAGCACCGAGACCTGGAGGTGGTCCTGTTTGTGCTGTGCCTAGGCATCTACTCAGTGAACCTGTTGGGCAACTCCCTCCTCATAGGGCTGAACATACTGGACCCCCATCTGCACCACCCCATGTACTTCCTCCTCAGCAACCTCTCCCTCATGGACATCTGTGGCACTTCCTCCTTCGTGCCTCTCATGCTTGTCAACTTTCTGAAAGCCCAAAGGACCATCTCCTTCCCCAGCTGTGCCCTGCAGATGTATCTGACCCTAGCGCTGGGCTCTACAGAGTGCTTGCTCCTGGCAGTGATGGCCTACGACCGTTACATAGCTATCTGCCAGCCACTTAGGTACCCGTTGCTCATGAGTGGACAGACATGCATGCAGATGGCAGTGCTGAGCTGGGCAACAGGCTTTGCCAACTCCCTGCTACAGTCCATCCTTGTCTGGCGCCTCCCCTTCTGTGGCCACAACGTCATCAAACACTTCTTCTGTGAGATCTTGGCAGTGCTAAAACTGGCGTGTGGGGACATCTCCCTCAATGCGCTAACAATGATGGTAGCCACAGTTGTCCTGACATTGGCCCCACTTCTGCTCATCTGCCTGTCCTACATTTTCATCCTGGCTGCCATCCTTAGAGTCCCCTCTGCTGCAGGCCGGCAGAAAGCCTTCTCCACCTGCTCTGCCCACCTCACAGTGGTGGTGATTTTCTATGGAACCATCTCCTTCATGTACTTCAAGCCCAAGGCCAAGGACCCCAAGTTGGATAAGATTATTGCATTGTTCTATGGGGTTGTGACACCCTCACTGAACCCCATCATCTATAGCCTGAGGAACGCAGAGGTGAAAGCTGCTGCTGCGGCTCTACTGGGAGGCCGCCTGCTCTGCAGGAAAGCGTCTGCCTGCTACTGCTGCTCTCCGTCTCTGTCAGTCAGCCCAGGCTAGGTTATTTGTGGCAATGATCTCAAATCTTCAGTGGCTTAAAGTCATCAAGCTTTGTTTCTTGCTCACAGTGCAGGGCTATTAGAGGCTGACGAGGGTTCTGCTCTGATCTGTAGTCTTCATCCCTGGGATTCAGGGTGACAAAGCAGCTACCATCTGGAACACCGCTGGTCATCATGACAAAAGGAGGGAAAGGGGAGTGACGGAGCCTGCACTGATGTCTCTTAGAGCTTCCACTCAGAAGTGCCATGTGTTACTTCCACTTCCACATCATGGGCCCATGCAATGGCCAACAAGGCACATAACCACATCTAACATCAAAGGGGAACAACTATCATGTGTCTGTAAGGAAAGAGAGAGAAGACCAAGAGACTGGTGAATAGCCTAATGACCCCACACCATCCTCCAGCGTCCATCCAAGAGGGCTACTAGAGATTTGGCTTCCTTTTCCCAGACTGTCCATCCTTCACAGGCTCCTGCTGGGTTAATTGTCCCAACAAAGTTCCAGTTAGCTCACTTGTGGTGGCTTTGTACTGGGCTGACCAAACTGGGTTGGAAGTGTGCTTCCCAGAGTTTTCTCCCCTGTGTGGGTCTGAGTTACGGCTGACCTCAGAGAAATCTGTTTATCTGGAAGGCAAAAGTGAGAGCACCAGACACTGCGGGAGTGCTCGCATGTTGTCACTACATTTATGGCTTACCTGGTAAGTGCAGCCCATCCAGGCCCCACCAGATCACCTTCTTCAACTGTCTGAGTCCTGGGTCAAGTGCAGCTCCATGGCAAAGGTGCCAGCTTCTCATGCAGGACACCAGTGTCACTGAGAAGGAAGGCTTAAGAGCCAGACCAGGTTCTAGTCTGTCCTCCTGGGTTCTAGTTTTCCCTTCTCTCCCTACATTCATATTCAGACCTCCTTCCCTACTGCCAGCCCGGCTGACGTGCAGCCCAGGCCTGACACCAGTTCAGAGGTAGCTGCTTTGTCTGGGCTTCTGCAACTATTCCCATGACTGTATAGGTCTAATCTCCATAATATAGTCTCTATACCACTCATAGTGGTTCTGCTAGTTTGGTCAAACCCCAATTGATTCATCCACCTTCTGATCAAGAACGTTTGATTGCTCCCCATTACCACAGCATTAAGTCCAAATTCTTCTCCAGAGTCATCAAGGCCCTCCAGACTGACCCCACCTGCTTCTTCAGCCTGATTTTTCTACTACACCCTTCACATGGCCAGTCCCCTGACTACATCACTTGTACTGCCTGCACCTCCATGTCTTTGCTCATGCTGTTCTCAGATGACATCTGGGGCCAGTTTTCAAAGCCCATCTACTTAGAGTAGACAGCCATCTCTTTCACTTAACTTTCCTGTCGCAGTTCGACATTGTTCTCTTCATGTCCTACCTGTCCATACCTGTCCAATCCTGACTTGCATTTTGTGACATTTCACCACCTTGTGAGCTCCTCAGGGCAGGATTCAGGCAGGCGTGATTCACCTCCCACAGAGCTTTCCCTGTGGAATGTCTGCTGAATGGAGCTATCACTCAGAAGCTCTGGTGACATCACCACCTGCAGATTGAAGGCGGTGCCACTTAACGTGCCCCAGGCAATATAAGGCGGTCAGAAGTCTTGTTGCAATTGCGTGCACAGATATGTTCGAGAGAGCAGCAGTATCCACCGGCCAAAGCACCGTGTTTGAGGCTAGCATAGAATGTTTGGATCATGGGTTCTCCCCAAATAAGACAAGTCAGGACAGCAAGGATCCCCATTTGGGGAACCAAGAGACCAGGATTCCAGGCCTGGTTCAGCTGCCATGCCCAGCACTGCTCCCCACCCCAGGAATCCCACAGGTACCTCAAACTGTCCAAAACTAAACTCTATCCTCCTACCTACAGTAGTGTCACATCTCAAGGAATGGCACCATCACCCCCAAGTCAGAAACATGGCAGTCATCTTAGACTTTCCATTGTACCTCATCACCCCATGCTGCCAGTCACTAAGTCCTATAGAGTTCACCTCCCAATAGCTCTTAAATTGGTTCCCTTCTTTCCACTGACATCATGTTAATCAAGAAGCCTTCACCATTTCTGTCTTAAATATCACAACAGCCATGTCACTGCACACTTGTCTCCCAAATCCATCCTCTGCCCCACCATCAAAACACCAATCTGATCATGTTACTCCCCTCCTTAAATCTCTCCAGTGGCTCCTCATTTCCCGTATAATAAAGGCTATACTTTCCCCATCTGCCCAACCACATCACTACTCACCTCCATTGCCTACTATACACACACACACCACACCCTGGAGTTCCCTGAGTAAATATCAGTCTTTCCTGCCACTGCATCTGCCCCTTGCCATTCCCTCCCCATCTCCAAACACTTGGTGACCTTTAGTGACATATAATAGACATCTTGTGCCAGGCACTGTATTAAGTATTCTAAGTGCTTTGCTGACTGGGGTCCAGATGAAATGGTGGAAATCTCAAGGGAGGAATGCAATGTGGACCCTGGTGACCATAGAGAACATTGTCCCAACATCTTGACATTATGGCAACTTATTTAATCCCCATTCAAACCCCACCACCACCTTTCCCAGGAAGTCCCTTGTGACCCCAGCATTTCCAAGTTCTGCCTCCCTCTTCAGTGCCTTTGGTGCCTTCTGCACTCTGAATCCAGCTGTGTCCTGAATCCAGCTATTGGTATTCAAGCATCCTAGTGACCTGGCTCTATACATCTTAATAAGATGGAATAGTACTGGGGGATAGGAACAGATACCCAGTCCATAGCCCCTCACTCCTTCTCACCATTCTCTGCTCAGTGGCCCTAGGAAGAGATGTGATTACAGAAAACAGAGAACAATGGATGTTTCCCTGTCTCTTTTACTTCAAAAACCTAGGCCCTAAAGGGTCCAGAAAAGACTTAGGGCGTAGATAATAAGATTTGGGGAAAAACAAGAAACGTGAAAGCAAGGCTTCCTCACCTTCATATTAACAAAAGGGGGAGGAAGAGAGCGGAGGCAGGAATGTATAGAGTATTGGCACAAAGTGTACCGAAAGGGGGGGCCCTGGATAGATTTACAGGATTTAAAAGGTGGAGCAACTCATGTCTTGTTTGTCAAGTAAAACCCAGAACATAACCCCTGAGTAGAAATGACTTCAAGGTATGTCTGGCTAGTCAAGGCCTCAGATAACCTCAGGGGTCTTTGCTTATGGCCTGGGTGTGGTGAAGAGAACCTCAGGAATGAATGGGTTGTGGAGATGAGAACAGGAAACCTCCCTGCACCTCAGATGACCTGTTGGGACCTGTAACTGGGGACCAGGTAGAATGATGGAAATCTCAGGGGACTAATGAAGTATGAACACTAGTGACCATAGAAAACACTCCCTTAACATCTTGGCAACATGTAAGACTCACAGAACCTACTATGACCCTTGTGGGAATAAAAGAAATCCTGAATTGACAAATGATCTTTTCTGTCACTCAGGAAAAATGGGGGCTCAAAATAGAAGTTATTTCTTGTAATACTTCTTGAGATGTGTACCCGCTACTCCAATTTCCTGGGACCTTGGTTTCCTTTGTGTTGGGTGTGGACACCACGGGGAGGTTTATCTGATATAAACCATCTCAGCACGTGCACACACATGCCCAAACAAGCACACACATATGCACACACCTCAGCTACTGCACACTGAGGTCAATAGGAATTGAGGAACAGGAATTAAGAAGTGTTTAGAATGAAAACAGGTACCACATGAGAAAGAGACAAGTCCCTTTGTGGTGGGCAAAAGCCTCAGATGGCAGCTCCCAGCAGCTCATCGTGGCTAGGCTCCCATCACCCCTGCTAATTTCCTCAGATTCCCTCTTCCCCCCCTCACCCCTCTTCCCACATTCTTGACCCCAGGAAAAAAGGCCACACACAATCAGTACATACTTCATTGGAGACACACAGACTCCACCTGCGTTAACTCAAGACACCGGCCACCCCAGCTTGCCTGAGTTCCATCCATCCCTGAAATCCCTCCTTCCCAGCACAACCCAGTCCAGATGCCACCCCTGGGGAGGAAGCCTGAGGCCAGAGTTGCTGAGCCTCTGGGAAAATCTGGACACTCAGTTTCCCCAAGATAGATTCCATTTCCTCTGAAATGATGCCACGTTCCTGAAAGGGCTTTGTCTCCCTGGGAAATAATCCACATCTTTAGGAGGGCTCCACATCCCTGGGAAAGACACCTTGGTCCTGAGGGGGCTCTGTGCCCTGCATAGGTTCCAGTCCTTATGAAAGACTCCATGGACACAGGAGGACACCAAGCCTGTAAGAAATTCTCCACATACTGAGAAGGGCTCAAGGTCCCTGGAAGGGTTCTAAGTCCTTGAAAAAGACTTCATATCCTGAAGAAATACAGCTTGTCTCTTGTCTGTGGGAGGGCTCCATGCCCCCAGGAAGGATTCATATTCCCCCAGGGCCAGGCCCAAAGCCCCTCTCAGCTGGCACAGATGCTGTTGACAGTGGCCCCTCCTGGGCCCACAAGACCCAGCTCCTCCTGTTCATTGATGCATAGCTGATAACCACAACCCCGGGCCCGCCCTCCGGATGGGACCCTGTGGTCAGTCTTGGGACGAGGCGGCAGCAAGAAGCCCACACTTCCGGCAATGAGCATATGCCAAATGCTGTGAATATAGAAGTAGTTGTCCCGGGTCTCCACAAAAGCATAGAGGAGGATGGCGCTGCCTGCAATCAGGCTGCCCGGGCACAGGTAGAAAAGCCAGCGGCGCCACGTTGGTGGATAGCAGTGCCGGCGGCGGACGCTGCGTACTGTCTGGGGAAAGCAGAGAAATGGGGCTCAGGAACGTGAGACCCTGGTACTCAAACCACAGCTGCTCACCTCAGGCTTCCTCTGAGCCCTGGCTGAGAACCTAAAGGCACCTGCCAAGACTGGGGTGGGCACTGTGGGCAGTAGGTGCTGATGACAGAATCCAAGCCCACCATACACTGAGGACCTGACCCCCAGGGCCCTGCACCCAAATCCTGCCAATAGCCCCCCACAGCCCTCCTCACCCTTACCCAGGCAGTGGCCAAGATTCCCAAGGCGAAGAGACTGGGTCCGAGCAGGTTCCAGAGTCCATGCCGGTCCAGCTGCAGAGCCATAGACAGCAGCATGGCCCCCAGCAAATACAGCACCTAGAGAAAGAGGACTCCCGGGCTGGGCTAGAGCCAGGCCATAGCACTCCAGGGGCTGGGCCAGGATGGCAAGAGGCACTTGGAAATGTCCCCAGGGAGAGGTCAGAAGTGGATTTCAATAGACTTGGCTATGGTTGTCCCCCAGGGCCCACTCTGGACTGACCTGCTTGACCATGGGCTGTAAACGAGCCATGGCAATGACAGTAACCCACACAGACATTAAGGAGCCCAGGAAATCACAGAACTGCAGCACATCGTAGTCCATGATGCAGAAAACCACAATGCCTGGCTGGTCACAGGCGTGGTAGAACTGGAGGAAGAAATGGAGGCCATTGAGAGAACTAGAGGCAGAGGTCCCGGTCTACAAAACTGGAGGAGGTCACAGGGGGTGTGCTGCTGTCAGAAAAGCAGTGGCAGAGGTCACGGGTGAGGAGAACTGGGAAATGCCTGAGGAGAACTGGGAAATGCACTTCTCCTGAGGAGAAGAATGTGGTAAGGAGGGCTGATCTGCTTCATAAGCCATATGTATCTCAAAGTCCTGACCCAGGTCCTTCTGGAATGTGCTATGTAGCCTTCCAGGCCAAGGAGTCCAGATAACTACAGCTGACCCCAATTCCCTCTCCTCACCATGCGCCCCTCCTATAATCCTCAGCCCTGGCCTAACCTCTGTGTCAGGCAACACTGCAAACCTCCCCTACATGCCCAGTTTCCTGATATCAGTCTCTAAACAGGACTTCACTCCCAGGACTTTATCATCCTGTCCCACCTGATGCGGACCAGGAGGTGCACAGTAAGAAAGAAAGCAATCCCTAAGGCCACTGTGAGAAGTATGACACTCACACCGTGGGGAAGAATATGGAGAATCCTCTCCCCTGGGGAGAACACAGTAGAGTGGGCTGTTGAAGAGGTTCAAGGGGAAGCAGGGAACACAAGTGGAACTGGACCAAGCTATATTGGACACCCTAATTCAGGAACCAAGTTCTGCCATTAGCCCCACTTTGGTCTGTGGTCCCAACCTGTGTCTCTCTGGACAATGCCAAGGCTTCTGGAATTCTGTGTTCTCTTATTTGTGTACAAGGTTGCCCAGGGATAACCTGTGCTCTATTCATCATAGAACCTTTTCTGTCACCTTTCTCAGAATTTCTAGGTAGAATTCATGTGATTTCAGTAGTTATTGAAGGCAATAAGGACATGCATAGTTGTAAGAATGTCTTTGGTGCAAAGATGATGAGAACACATCCCTCTGTGGACTTTCTAGCTACCATGTGCCTTATGAGCCCATCAAAAAGAAAGATACTAGATAGGACCTCTGAGGACAAATAGCTCCAGATTGAGGACAAACATCATAGGGTTGTTCTCACTCCTTTCATCTAATATCAGTTTTGAACTATGTCAGGAAGAATGGCTTGTTATGGTGATGGAAGCAGGGTTAAGAAAATGAGAAAAAAAAAAAGAAAATGAAAAGGTGATAACTGTAGAAAAAAGGTTTTGACCTATATAAACTTATCAAAATCTACTCATTGGTGCTGACCTTGAACCATGTCAGCAGACATTATGAGATCAAAAGTTTCTTAAGATTCTGTGACTCAATCTTGATCTCCGTCTCAGCATGCTACCCCAGGTCCTCTGGGAACCATGGCTACTGAGGGCATCTTGTAAGAGACAAATTGGTGTAGTTGCAAGCAGGGTTGGGCTTCCTCAGGCTGAATGAAGCTTGGGCAAGAAGACTGAGTATTGTGGCATCCAAAGGTGGACTTTGATGTGGCTTAATCATTGATGGAAGAGGTCCTTTGGGCATTGCTTTCAGCCCAAATCATTTTCTTTATCACCTATTAAAAGGCAGCCCTAAGTCACAAGGGCTCTTAATCCCAAAACAGAGGTGGCCTTTCAGATCTCACGGAGAGGTCTCCAGGCCCCTCAGAGGGATGTCCTTTAGTTGTGGGTAGAAGGCAGGGATATATAGCTCAGGAAAGGGGTAGCTGAGCAAGCCCTTCACTCACAGGCAGCAATGGAGTCTCCATAACTTCTGGAAAGAATGGAAAGGGGAGAAACCAGTCTCCTATTTGAATGAGAAAGTGGAGGAAACGTCAGGAAGAATGAGGCGGAAAAGGAATATTATATCACAAACTCATATCACAAGTAATGACATCCAATCTTAATTCAGCAGCATCACCTCCCACTTAGGGAAAAGCAAGTGGGAAAGTGAACTAGGTTTGCTGTGAAAACTTACAGAATTCAGCACAAATGCAGGGTTGTCCCCTACAGAACTGGAAAACATACCCAAAAGTCAAGTCTCTAGAGACAAAGGATGAAAAAGAAATTGCTCACATTTCCTTTGACCCTATTAAAGATTTCATCCAGTCATTCAAATTGCAAAAAAATATAAAGGGAAGGGAAAAGCTAGGATCTTAGAAAAAGAAGATAGAGGCAGCACCTGTAGCTCAGTGGGTAGGGCGCCAGCCACATACACCGAGGCTGGTGGGTTCGAACTCAGCCCGGGCCTGCTAAAACAACAATGACAACTGCAACCAAAAAATAGCCAGGCGCTGGGGCAGGCGCCTGTAATCCTAGCTATTTGGGAAGCTAAGGCAAGAGATTCACTTAAGCCCAAGAGTTTGAGGTTACCGTGATGCCATGACACTCTACCAAGGGTGACATAGTGAGACTCTGTTTCAAAAAAAAAAAATAATAAGATAGAATAAAAAGGGAAATCACTGGGAAATTCTGAGTTTCTTTCCTTTAAATTTTAAGCAGTAAGACTTAAATTTGTATGCTATCTTCTTTCTTTTCCTCCACTTCTGAGATAAAGAATTTATTTCCTGGGCAGCACCTATGGCTCAAAGGAGTAGGGAGCCAGCCCCATATGTTGGAGATGCCAGGTTCAAACTCAGCCCCAGCCAAAACCAAAAAAAAAGAATTTATTTCCAGCAGGAAGAGACTGCCTAGGAATGAGGCTGCAGCAAGTGGGTATCCAGGGGCTGGACCAGGATACTCTGGTTTGAGTACCTGGGTCTCACGTTCCTGAGCCCCATTTCTCTAAATAGGCTTGTTAGCTGGGGGACATGGTTCCCTCTTAAAATATTATTAAATTGAGAAAATAAGTTCTTGCCAGGAACTTTTCAGAGACATTTCATGTGGGTCCATATCAGCATAAGAATATTTGAATATGCCTAAGAGATTTGTTTTTCAACTCTTTCTATGTGCTGATTCATTGGAAGTTAATGTACTTCCCAAATAAATCGGTATTTTGGTCTTTTTATATTTTAGCTATAGGACATTGATTGTTCTCTGCCTTTAAGAACAGACATAAGTACTATAGGGCACGAAATTACCCAATACCATTTTATGATTTGGATTTTATTTTAAAGCACTAATTTTACACTTCAGACTTAACCCAGGACTTGGCCCTACATGCCCAACTTTCAAATTTATAAAAGGAAATTTCCAAAAGGTTCTGCGAGATGGACGTGTAATAAGTCCTTCAATCTCAGATAAGGGAGGATAAATATCAGCAGGAAAAAAGCAAAGCTCAATCACCAAATATTGAAGACATATCTAGAAGAATAACTAATTGAAGGCTGATTATTTTCTAGAAATTTATCTACACTGAAAGAAGAGTAAAGAAAAATGGAAATATTGTCTCTGGAGTGGAGAGATTTTAGAGGAATCATCTCACTAATATCCTATGACTGGTTATTCTCTAAGTATACTAAAAAGTTAAAGAGATTGTTTAAGGTTATAAAAAAATCTACAGGGGGAGAATTAAATTAAAATTGTAGTATGAGGGGATAGTTCTACCAAAGATTGTAGGCTAATTTTCATACTGGTATTCCTTTTGTCAACAGTAATAAAATGTGGTAGAAATTATGCAGAAAAATCGGGGAATTTAAGAAAAGGCATTTAAACTACAAACTGGCTTCTGGTAGAAATTACACAGAAAAATCGGGGAATTTAAGAAAAGGCATTTACACTACAATCTGGCTTCTAATATAATTCTAATCTAAGATGGTAAATTCCTCTGTTTAGGACATTATTTATGAAGTAATTTGGGAAAATTATCCTAAATTAGTTTGGGGGGAATTTTACATTTTTATAACTATATAGTTCATCTAATGCTCCAAAACGGGGCATCCAGGCACCACAGACTATAAAACTGTAAATGCAAACATATTTGTTCCACACAGTCTAGAATATTTGCACTCGCGAGATAATGGAACTCACTGTTGCTGTCTTATTTTCGTTTTTATGCTTCCATTTTCTCTGGAAGCAGTTATGGGGTTTTGCAAAGGGACCCTGAGAATTACTTGTGATGGTCTGAGAAACTGCAGGGGTAATGAGAAGGTAGGCTCACAGCCAGGATGGCAGCAATCAGCCTGATAGGTTGCATAGCCTTAGGATGTCGGCTCTGTCTGGGTCTTTGGGATCTGAGTCCAAGGACTTGAGTAGCCCTGTGAAGGATGTGTGGCTTGAACTGTAAGGTTAGAGCTATATACCTGAAACGTTTGATATAGTTCCCCTGGTGGTTTTTTATAATTGGTTTGTTTACATTTTCTCATCTCTTCATTGGCGCTTACTTATCTTTTAAGAATCTGGGGAGAACTAATAAACTGAGGTCATGTGTTTCTGAACATAATCTCGGATTTATAAGAAACTGAAGTCAGGACTCAGTGCCTGTAACACAGTGGTTATGGTGCCAGCCACATGCACCGAGGCTGGCGGGTTCGAACACAGTCTGGGCCAGCTAAACAATAATGACAACTGCAACAAAAAAAATAGTGGGCATTGTGGTGGGTGCCTTGTAGTCCCAGCTACTTGGGAGGCTGAGGCAAGAGAATTGCTTAAACCCAAGAGTTTGAAGTTGCTGTGAGCTGTGATGCCACTGTACTCTACAGAGGGGGACATAGTGAGACTCTGTCTCAAAAAAAAAAAGAAAAGAAACTGAAGTCAGGTCAGAGATCTATCAATGCATGCTCACTACCCTGACACAAGAGGAGCAACATAGGTTAGTGACAACAGCCTGAGGGAGAATCTTGGTTCACCAAGATTGTACAGTAGAATATTCATCATCCACTTGGGCCAGCGATTCTCAAACTGTGGGTCACAACCCCTTTTTAACAATGAAAATATATTGTGGCATTAGGAAGGTTGAGAACCACTGACTTAGGCCAAGTATTCCCCTCACTCACAAAGAGATAATAATAATAGCATCTACTATTATAGTGCTATTATGAGGATTAAATTAGCAGCATCTGACACATAGCACACATTCAGTAGATGTCATTTTCCTATTATCATTACCTGAATCATTTGGCTATATACAAAATCAAGTGCTAAGTTTCTAGCTTGTTTGTTTTTTTTTTTTGTAGAGACAGAGTCTCACTTTATCGCCCTCAGTAGAGTGCCGTGGTCCGTGGTGTCACACAGCTCACAGCAATCTCCAGCTCCCGGGCTCAGGCGATTCTCTCGCTTCTGCCTCCCAAGTAGCTGGGACTACAGGGGCCGGCCACAACACCCGGCTATTTTTCTGTTTTGCAGTTTGGCCGAGGCTGGGTTTGAACCCACCACCTTTGGTATATGGGGCCAGCACCCTACTCAATGAGCCACCAGCGCCATCCTCTAGCTTATTTTTGTTTTGAATATATTTTACATTTATAAACTCCTGAACTAAAAACCTACTATCTGCTCCTATGTCCTGGATAGGAGCAGATGTGCTACTCCCAGGTATAGACTGTCCTAGATTATTTGGAGACAAAAGTATGATAACTGTTATCTACTGTCTTGGTGCTGACAGCTATAATATGGCCAAGGAGTCTATAAGTGGACCCTACTGCAGAATGAAATAAGTCTTAGAAAAGACTGAAAAAGGAGGGACCACAGGGAAAACTGGAAGACTAGTAGCTCTGGGTTTGGGCCCATGCGGAGAAAGAGCAGGAGTTAGAGCAGGACTTAAGGCAACACCTCAAAGGCAGTAGCTTTCCCCTGTTCTTTGGCGTATTGCCTTACTTAAGAAAGTGGGAGCTCTTTATGTGGTACTAGGCACTTGAGACTCTCCCAATGTTCCCACTAAGGGAAAGGTCTTTTTTCTTTCAGATTGCTGTGCCATTATATCCAAATAATAAAGCATCACCTAGCCTTGAGCACTCTGGAGCCATGTCAAGTGCAGAGGATTAATATGCTCTCCCCACATGCTCCAGGCTCCTGACACACTTAGGTGCTCTTACTCACTGTGAATCACATTAGATCTACATGTAGCCAAGAGTGGGCTGGTGGAACAGCTGTTGCTAGAGGATTTGGTGAGCCACAGTATAAAGGGCATCTGGCAATATGAAAGCAAAAGTGTCTAATATAAAAATAGAATGACGCATTATCACAGAAGACCTAAAAAGCAGCCAGTCAAGCAAAACTGGGATATGCTTTTCTCACCCAGCTTAAAGGACCTCTCCTTGCAGTGTACTTATAGCCTACTCTTCCTCACCTATGGATGTACCTCCAGGAGCACTCGTGACCCTACGTTTCAGCACGTTTGCCCTCCACTTTCTCCCAGATGATAAGTAGGGCTTTTGTAATTTAGATGTATGAATGATCTGGTAATACTGAATGCCAGGGAGGCATGTCTTGGTTTCTGGGATACCATTGTTGCCAAGGCCTAAGGACAGTCTGAATCCATCTAGGAGTTTTGCTGTGCTCATGGGCAGACATTGTACATCACAAAATGCTGAAAATACAGAGACAAGATGAAAAGATCCCTTGCACCATGGCACCTCAAGAGGGGAAAATGTCTACTTTGGGGTTAAGTCACAGTAGGAGACTCACTTCTCTACCTTTCCTTATAATATCTGTGCTGCCTGCTTATAACATGAACTCTTCTGATTATGGAGGAGTGAGAAAATACAGGGAAGAGATTGTGGAAGTTCTATAATAGGAGTAGAGGGATTTAAAATTAGATTAATCTTCACAAAATGTACTCCTTTGAGGTAGGATTTTATATCATACTGCCACTTCACATGACACCTCAGGACACAGTTGAGTCCAAAAAGTTTCTCAGGACTTTGAGAGTCACACTGTCCTATAAATTGCCCATTATCAAGAACCTCCCCACCATCTTCCAAAGGTTCCCATGAGAAATCAAGGGGTGATTCAATGGGGGGAGGGAATGGGGGGAGGGAATGCCCTACCATTTCATACGATAGGAATAAATATGATACAGGCCAGGCATGGTGGCTTACACCTGTAATCCTAGCACTCTGGAAGGCAAAGCTGGGTGGATAGCTTAAGCTCACGACTTCAAGACCAGCCTGAGAGACCCTGTCTCTACTGAAAATAGAAAAATTGAGGTAAGAGGATTGCTTGAGCCGAGGAGTTAGAGGTTGCTGTGAGCTATGACACCATGGCACTCTACCCAGGGCAACAGCTTGAGACTCTGGGTCAAAAAAAAAAATTGCTAAAGATGTGAAAATCCCCAGTGCAGTAGGGAACATGAGCTCAGAATAGCTACCCTCAAGTCATGGAAGAAAGTAATGAATAGGCTGGGTGCAGTGGCTCATGCCTATAATCCTAGCACTCTGGGAAGCCGAGGTGGTAGATTGCCTAAGTTCATGGGTTCAAGACCAGCCTGAGCAAGAGTGAGACCCGTCTCTAAAAATAGCTGGCTGGGTGCCTGTGGTCCCAACTACTCCAGAGGTTGAGGCAAGAGAATCATTTGAGCCCAAGAGTTTGAGGTTGCTGTGTACTATGATGCCATGGTACTCTATTAAGGGCAACAAAGTGAAACTCTGTCTCAAAAAAAAAAAAAAGTCATGAAAATGAAGACATCCCATGCAGAGAGGTGGGTCAAAGTGCACCTTTCCTGCACCAATACAGAGAACATGGTGAAGGTATAGCCACAATTCCATATTATAGGGCAGTTTCTCAGCTAGCATGTTGAGTAAAGATTCCCCTCCTCTGTCTGGGTGCACAGAGTGTGCGGCAGCTGGAGACCTACATTTAGTAAGTTGCAAATAGCTGTATTCATTTACCCCAATATGCCTTAGAAAAACTACCATTTTCTGTGGGAAGCACTGCTGTAGGAGACATCCCCAAACCGGTAGAGAACATGGTGGAAATGTAGATTCTCACTGACCACCGTGAACAAGGACACAGTGAAGACAGAGGCGCCACCACATACCGTGGAGAAGAACATGGTGAAGGTGTAGACAGCAGCTTCCAGCACATATCGGCTCCGAATGGCCAAGACCACGGGTGGCAAAAACATGAGGTTGCTCAGGCAGAGCAGGAGTGTGGACAGCAGCTGGAATCCGTAGGAGAGCGCATCCTCACTGTCGGTACAGCCCCAGCCCCGCCACCCTGCGGGCAACGGGTTGGAGCACTCAGGGTGGAAGAGGACACAGGCAGCCGTGGGTTCAGCAGCCACTTCTGCCCCTGGTCTCTGGCCAAGCCTAATGCCACTAGTAGCACCCTGGCTCTGCCCTCCCATTCTCTACAAACCCATCCCCAGCTCAGGTGAGCCCTCCCACCCACTCCCGGCTGCCCCGAGGCCCAGTATGTCCGTCGCCCCGCTCCCCCTCGCGAGGCAGGAAACCCACACGGCCCACTCACCAGCCTTGCACTCGCAGGCCGCGTACAGGTAGTTGTGCGTGCGCAGCAGCTTGCACTGGCCATAGGGCCCGCAGTCATCCACGCATGGTGACAGGAAGGTGCGCAGCCGCACCTCGGCAGTGGCGTTGCGGCACCGCACGAACCTGCCCATACATTCGAGTCACCTAGGGTCCCAGGCCGCCCCTCCCCCACCTGGCCCTGCCCCGCGCTGCTCACCGAGGCCCCACCCCGCACAGGGAGCGGAGGGCCAGGAACCAGGTCCCGGTTTGCGGGAATGGAATCCGCAGCCTGGCTACTCTGGAGGTGGCACTGACAGAAAGGAGGAAGCCGGCCAGGGACTCTGAAGGGAGAAAGGACACAGAGGCAGAGGAGGGGGTCAGTGAAGGGTCGGGACCCAAGACCCTCACCCACCTTCCCCCACTGGGAGCCTCCTCTCATTTCTCACCCACCTTTGGAACAGGTCACTGCTGCATCCCCTAGGCTCAAGGGCACCTCGTGAGTCAAGCATCCGAACACTGTCACATTTTCCTGATGCACAGAGCTCTGGGAAGGGCAGGTATGAAGGTGAGGCTGTCATACCCTCCAATTCCAACCACCACCCCAGTCTCCTACACCTGTTAACCCACACCTTCAATGGACAGCCCATTCCTCCAGGGCTCTTCATGCCAAATCTGCTCTCTCACCTCCAGCCTTAGAAGAGAAACACTGGAAAACACCAGATCCTCCACAGCAGAAATCTTTCAAAGACTGATGAGAAGGCAAAGAACAATTCTGAATCTTTTCTTTGGGCAGAATTGTTTCAGTTCTGTCCAAGCAAGAAAGAACACTCTTCCTCAGTCTTATCTGGCTTACTGGGAGGAAAGGTGGGGACAGGTAGAAGGTTGTTGCTGGATTTAGAAACAAGTTATGGACAAAAGTAATTGTCAGGTTTCCCATCATCTTCACCTGGACTGAAGAAGTGTAAAGAAATTTGCTCCTCCTTAGCTGAAATGACCCTAGATACAGAACTGTGGTAACAGAATGCCCAAGAGATTAAATGTAGCAACCTGGCCAGGATTAAAAGAAACAAGATACCATCAGCTAGAGTAAATGTAAGGGGCTATCTACAAGAATAAAGGTAACAGGATGCCTTAAGCTCACCTCATTCAAGAAGGATTTGAGGCACCTTATTAAATACAGAAAACAGGATAAAATTAATAATGCATGAGGGAGACAATCAGGATAAGAAAATAATATAAAATATCAAATATAATAAAATAAAATAAAATATCAAATATATGGCCCAATATATGTAGGCCATATATTTGATACTGACTTCTAAGCCTTCAAAGCAAAGGAGGAAGATTTAAGGGTACGTGAGATAAAGTTAACCAGAGTCTCTGGAGAATCACGGCATCTAAAAAGGAAGTTCTCTGTTCAAGAGAGCACTGAGAGTTGTCATGCATCCATGCATCCTGTTCTCAACCACAGGAGTTCACACAACCTGTTTATAACTCCCTCAGTGCAAATCCAGGGCAATGTGCCAAAGTATTATTCAGTGAAAGTCATTCTAGAGGGAAGCCAAAGAAAAAAATGTCCTCTAGTATGCAGTTCTCTGATCTAGATCCTAGCCTGATTCAAGGATAAAAATCAAAATATTGTGGGGGAAAAGATCAGAGGAGATACGCCAATATGTGTATTCCTTTCAGAATAAATAGAAAGGTGTGTGGCAGGTGTCACAGCACACAGGTGGAGTGTAAACAGTTGCTCATTAATGTGAATAGACAAGAATGCTGAGAGGTAAAGAGTGAGGGGCTGCAGGAGGGTGGGCCTCTATTCTCAGGGTACTGAGGAAGGAAGTATATGGGTGAGGTTGTCCTCTAATTTGGGGTCTACAATTTCAAGATCAAATCAAGACCTCACTGTCATTGCCCAAAGGTCCAATAGACACAAAATACATACAGTCTTAGCCAGAACAAAGAAAGAATTTGAGTACAGAAATAAGGAACATCTTTGGATTGAAGATCCAGCTCTGTCCTGACTAGCAGAACCACTAGAAAGTTTGAGCCATGTTCAAACTTTCTGTCAGGCCTGAGGTTGGTTGATGGGAAAGTGGTCTTTAGCAATCAGAGATGTCCAAACATAGACTGCATGGCCTCAGGAGGTTGCAAACTCCGCATCACAGGAGATATGCAAGAAAAAGTGGATAACTACCATAGAGGAGGGCCATTAGTAAGTGGTAGGTAAGCCTATAAAATTGGGAAAACTAAGACTACCCTGAGTTGACCCAGCCCATTCATAGCAAAGTCAATATTCAGAGCATATCTGTTGACTAAGACGTGGCCCCTAAGACGTGGTCAGGATGGGTGGGAGTAATCTGAACAGGCTTCCTGAAGAGGTTAAGAGCCCCCACACCCCTGACACCTTCCCCTCTGAGCTCTCCCACAGGGCAGCCTCCCACTCTCCACAAAGAGTACCGCATTGAGCTGGAGCTCCAAGCTGAGGACGCCTCCACTGTCCAGCACTGGCAACAGCCTCAGGGCAAACACAGCCGGGCGCTCAGGGGGAAGGGCCACACTGGGGCCAAAGAAGATATAGAAGTGGACGGAGAAGGTGTCCAGCTCGTTGCGCAGAGTCGGCCGCACCGGCCAGCAGTGCTCAGGTGGGGATGTGGCCCCAGGACCTTCCACAGGGGTTCCAAGAGATGGCGGCTCTGGGGGCAATGGCTGGTTGCCCAATGATTGGGGCATGTTCATGGCAGCTCCGGGGACTAGGGCACGGGACAGGCTGGGCTGCGGGCACTCTGTGAGTAGAGGAAACCAGAGCTGAGGTTTAAAGCCCTCAGAGCCCTGATTGGACTCACAACCTAAATTTGAGCTGGACAAAATTTAGCAAAGGGGAAGGAAGGGTAAGAACTAGAATCCAATGTCATGGCTCAGTGCCTGTAGTTCAAGTGGCTAAAGCACCAGCCACATATACCAGAGCTGGCAGGTTTGAATCCAGCCCTAGCCTGCCAAACAACAATGACAACTACAACTAAAAAATAGACGGGCGTTGTGGTAGGTGCCTGTAGTCCCAGCTACTTGGGAGGCTAAGGCAAGAGAATCGCTTAAGACCAAAAGTTTGAGGTTGCTGTGAGCTGTGATGCCACGGCACTCTACCCAGGGCAATAGCTTGAGGCTCTGTCTCAAAAACAAAAAAAAAGAATCCAATGTTGCTTGGGAGTATAAGGCATCCAGAGTCACAGGGGTTTCCAAGTGGTGACAGCTAATGTTAGGTCATGTTGGAGACAATCAAGGTCATCTATCCTCCCCAAGGGCAGCAAAGACACTGTTGAAAGGGATAATTAAGGGCTGTCTTACTGCTTTGCACTGGTTTTGGCAAGGACAGTATTCCAGAGATCCTGGCTGTCCCTGTTACTCCAGGAAACTGAAAGTGAGATTAAAGCAAGGGAAGTAATGAGGTCCTTTAGTTGTCTCCAGTCAGGTACCAAAAAATTATCTGAAGGCCTTCCCGTGACTTGCAGCTCCAGGTGGGAGGGCTTCAGGGAGTGCGAAGGAGACTGGGTGCAGTAGAGGAGCTTGTAGGGATGTGGCGGGAAGTCACTAAACACAGCCCCCCAAGTCACTTCCCAGCCATGGTGTCTGCACGGGCTAGGTGGCTAGGGCAGAGGTGGGAGTTCTGACCTTGCAAACGCACACACAGCTGGAAGCGGATGGTCCTGCCAGAGCCCCGGCCTGGTGTTTCCACACGCACGTAGACCCAATGACCCCAGGGGGGCAATGCCAATTCCAGCTGGCATACTGAGGCACTTCCACAGGCCACAGAACTTGAGTTGTGCAGGGGTGGGGCCTTGGGGCGTAGGCGCAGTATCAGGGGACAGGTAGACACCCCACGGCCTCCCACACACACCAGCTGTGCTGAAACCCTGTAAGTGAAGCTGGGCACGAAGACTCTGGGCAGAGGAGAGGTTGAGGGTAAGAAGGACACACAGAGGAGAAAGGACATCAGAATGAGGGAAATGCTAGGAATAAAGGGGCATGGGGAGGCCAGGAGTCACAGGGATACCACAAGCCTTTTCAGGTCTTCCCATTTGTGCTAAGGTAGGGGCTGGGATCTCACCCACCCTGGGAGCTCTGGGTCCAGCTTGGCCAGAGGGAGTGTAGGACCAGGCAGGTAGGCTGAGAAGCCAAGAGAAGGAAGAGGGAAAGGGCCAGGTTTGGGGAGTAGCCAACTTACTTGTACAGGGCTGAGCGATTGTGGGGGGAAAGGATTTGCTCTGAGGGACGGCCAGGAACCAGCACAGCCACATCCAGCAAGCGCCGGACAATCAGCTGCGGCTGAAGGAGGTACTGACACTCATCCTGGAGACCCTGAGACAAAAGCAGGAGTGCCGGGAGGAGGAGAGACAGAGGAGGTGCCACTAAATCAAGGCAAACAGAACCTACTGGATGGGCCAGGAAGGAGCCTCCACTGGCCTCCTGCTCTCATCAAGTCTAAGCTCTGGGTCCTTCCTACCTGAGCAGTTGTTTCTAATCACCTCTGTGCTGCCTCAATCTGCAGTGTCTGCTGGGGTCCTCAAACCCAGGCCATCCTGACTATAGACCTCATTGTCTCCTCCCAGTCTAACGCCTTCTCCCGAGCATTCCTAGCCAGCTCCAAGGCACTGTAATCTCATACCAGCCCATTCCCCCACCAGGGCCTCAGGAGTTCAGAACACTGGCTCTTTTGGGGGGGCGGAGGTGTGATGGGGGGTGGAAAGGTCCTTCAAGACCTCTAGTCCAACTCCCTCTACCACCACTACCACCAATCAGACCCTTTAATTCCCTTTATTCCTTACTCTGAACCCTCCCAAGTATGTGTCCAGCCTCTGCTTTCTCTGCTTTAACACCCCCACTACCTCCAGACTATCAGCAGTTTGAGAACAGGAACATTGTCTTATTTTATTTTTGTACCTTCACTCACAGGGCCTAACAGAGAGTGCACACCTCACAGATGGATGGTGGCTGCATAAATAGAGTAATAAACAAATCGGCCCAGCTGGGGGCAGCTCTGACCTGGATGAATCCACAACCCAACATCTTTGACTCCCCTCCCACTGCGCTGCCCTCAGAAGACCCACAGAGAGTCTGCTCCATCAGCCTCTGACTGTGTTCCTTCTCTTCCTGGAGGAGAATGACCACATCTCCCCCACTGTCTCTTCTGGATAAACTCTAGCCCCTTCTCTACTCTGCTGACCCCACCCCTGGCCCACACTGCCTCATCACTCCTCAGTGAGCACATGTGGTATGGTTCTACCCCCAAAGCATTTACAGCTACAAAACCCTAACAAACCTAACAGCTCAGAGGAGCCAAGGCTCCTAATTAGGTTTCTCTGACCTTCTGGTTTTATGCTGGTCCAATAAACCAGAAGACACTATTCACTTATGTGGTTATTCCATAGGACATACTCCAAACTCTGTTCTGGGACAAAAATTCCAGGCCCTGATATCCCACTGAGCTCCAAGGCATGGAACAAGCCAGCCAAGGCACTGACTTCCAGCAAAGCTCCACAAGGTTGGAAGGAGGTCTGTGTCTTTTGTGTCATTGTATCCCCAGTGCCTAGCACACCTCTTGGCTCATACTAGGTGCTAAAATAGGTGTAGAGCTGAAGAAGGGTGTCAAAAAGAAGGCTCCTTTGGCTCCTCTAGTTGCTTAGAAACTTTCATTCCTGATATCCAAAGCAGGTGTCCCTCATCTTTGGTGTCAAACCCTGAGGACCAGAAATACCTTCATAAGTCATATCACCTCCTAAGACAGGAATTATCGCAAGAATCTTGTAGTGAATGAGTCCCAAGTCTGGGGGCTCACACTCGGAAGGTGGCCCATTTCCTGGATAGACAGCCCAGGGGAAGAACTACTTTGCTCCAAGTCTTACCTGTGGTTGACTTGGATCAGTGGACATGGCCAATCTGGTTAAGATGTGCTTCTTCCTCAAACTATATAATGTGCACCTCCAGCCTCCCCCCGCCACACTTTATGCAGAGGGAGTATTCAGTCAATGGATACCAGGGCAGAACAGAGACCTTCACCCTGGGATGGGGCCAGAGGAAGGGCACCATCAAGAAGTCAAAACATCAAGTGAAAGAGTCCAAACTGAGTCAGGCTAAACAGGGTAACCCAACATCAGCCACCACAGAAGGAATAGGGACAAAGCAAGGAAGCTCAAGAAACCAGGAGAAGCAAAGGTGTGAAGTGGATGGGATATAGTCTGAAAGATCCTGGAGTGGAAAGAAAGGTATATGGATTCCTAGAATGTCCTCTGGATTTTCTTTAGAAAGGCTCTGGGTGGGGCTTACTGACTGAAGATGCAAGAGTCTCTGTGGGAATAGTCCAGTACCCAGCAGAGCACCTGCCCACAGTCAGCACCGATCGACAGGGCAGTAAATGAGTGCTGGACAGACTGCAGGGAGACCATTTAGGAGGCTGCTGTCATGCTCCAGGAGAAAGTTTGGGGAGGTGTCCTGAGAGAGAAATGGAAAGAAGTAGATGCTTTCAAGGCATGTTTTAGAAGTCAAATCAGTTAAGATTTTTTTCTTCATGAACTGGTTGTGAGAAAATACAGGAAAAAGAGAAGACATGGATGGCACCTAAATTTTGGGTTTGTGCAATTGGTGGATGACAGTGTCTCTCACTGAGAAGATGATAATAAGAGGAAGAAGCAGTTTGGACTGGGAGGAGTAAATTGGGAATTAAGGAGTTTAACTTTTAGCTTCATTTTGATTGGTATATACTAAATTTGAGACATTTCTTAGACATCCAGTTAGAGATATCAAGTAAGCAGTTGGATATGATGTCTGGGATTCAAAGAAATTAGGACTGGCTGAATCCTCATAGAAGGTATTAACTTATAGATGCCATTTTAAGCTATTGTGCTGGAGACAACAAGCAAAAGAATCAAAAAATAATAAAGAATTTTCCCCAGGACAGAGCCTTGGGCCATGGCAAATACAGATCGAGAAGAGGAGAAGCCAGGAGAAGACACAGGAGAGAGAAGTGGGAGGAAGGAAAACCAGGACAGTTCTGTAAAATCACAGAGACCAAGAGGAGAAATTTCCTTCAAGAAGGAAATAAAATGAACTTGTTAAAAAGCTAGTAATTGGCTCGGTGCCTGTGGCTCAAGCAGCTAAGGCACCAGCCACATACACCTGAGCTGGCGGGTTAAAATCCAGCCCAGGCCCGCCAAACAACAATGACGGCTGCAACCAAAAAATGGCCGGGCGTTGTGGCAGGAGCCTGTAGTCCCAGCTACTTGGGAGGCAGAGGCAGGCGAATCTGGCTTGAGCCCAGGAGTTGGAGGTTGCTGTGAGGTGTGATGCCACGGCACTCTACCCAGGGCAACACCTTGAGGCTCTGTCTAAAAAAAAAAAAAGCTAATTAACTCTGGGGAAGGCAACAAGGGACTAGAAGGAGCAGGGGAAAGGAAGACTTACTTTCCACTATGTGCCTTTTATACTTTGCAAATGTTGTACCTGGTGCATATATTACCTATTTGAAATATAAATAAAATAATTTAGAAAGAAGATGAAAAGCAGAAGCAGCACTCACTATCAGCAGATTTTAACCACTTCAGTTGAGATATTGAGTCATGCTTGTTCCTAGTTGGGGGCTCGACAGAATCCTTTCTTCTGTATAATTTGCTTCTTTGCTTTCCTTGCAGTCTTTTTTATTATTTTTATATACTTTCGAATCTGAGACCTGGGAAGAGGAAGCTTTGAGGAGAATCTATCCTCTGATGTTTGGCAGAACTTTCCCCTTATGAGCCATTTGCGTGCCAAATGGTAACCACAACCGGAAGGCCTGCCCCTCAGGGCAGACTGGCAGCTGGGCACTTCAAAATGAACACATGTTCTAAGACAGAAAGACAAAGAGATAGAGGCATGGGGGCAAGACAGAAGTGGTTGATGGAACCAAGGGGACAAGGAAAGGAGAAGACATGAGGCAGTCCGTGACACTTTGAGTTTGAGAAGGTGGCAGAAGAGCAATAAAAATTTGCCAAGCCCCTACCCCATGCCAAATGCTTGGTGCTAGGAATATGTCATGAGTAATAGACACAGGGTCTAGCAGAAGTGTGGGACTACAGCTTGGGAGAGTGGCCTGAACCAAATAAGTCATTTCCCTTCCACAACCTTTCAAAGCTCCCTATCACTCTCAGGATAGAGTTCAAACTTCTCGGTCTTTCAAAATCTGGCCTCCATTCACTCCTCCACCTCCCTCAGCCACCCCAACACCTGGCCCACATTGAAACACTTCAGTTCCCTCCAAGTTTTGGCCCATGCTACTTCCACCTGGAATTCCTTTCCCTGCCTTCTCAACCTTAGACTCCACTTCCTAACAGTATCCTAACACCATATCCACCATGCTAGAAAGCTGAGTTAGCCATCTCGTCTTTATCCACTTAAGATATCTGTATCTCCCTAATACACATCTTAGTTATCTCTGTGCCTCCAGAACCTAGCCCAAGGTCCGGCACAAAGCAGGTACAAAAGAAATAAGGGCTAAAGGGAGATCTAGGCTCATCCTCCAAATTGAGGACAGCCCTAGAAAGAGCACTGCCTTCCTATCGCTGGGACTCTTTAGTTCCCACCAAAAGATATCCTTGAACCTACATAACTTCCTGTGTTTACCAAACCTCACAGGAAGTCATAACCATGGTGCCAGGAAGAAACAAGTTGAAAAGATGGAAGAATATTCTGGACACTGAACCCAAAGGCTGAGTCTGGGAAATTAATCAGGGTCTGCTGAACTTAAGAATTTTTATAGGCTCATGTAAGATTCCAGAAATTAATCAAATTCTTAGAGGGACAGATACAAGATCCTTGCCCCGCCAACCTCTAGAATAGGCCTAACTGAAGAGCTACATTTCTTACAGTGTCCAGACTGCCACTCATGGGAAGGTGGACTGCTTCTCTCTTGTCTTACCAGGTCCCTGGGGAGCTTTGCTGGCAAGTATTCTAGTTTCAGCACCAGGTCCCCCAGTTCCCACTTGCTGTATCTATATGCAAATGGACATGTCAGACCTTGTTCTTTTCTTACTGCCTAGCTCCCTTTGATCTGGGCACTTTGAATCACCTTTAGGTTTTGAGCAACGTTTCTCTGTATTGCTACCCTTGATTCCCCCATTGTCCCATTTTGGCAGCCATGAGCAATGCCGACCCCTCCTAGCTAGGCCTCAGCTCCCATAAACCCAGCCCAGGCCTAGGACCCAGGTTCTTCCTACTTACCCAGAAAGGTTTATGGATAAGTAGAGTAGGACTTCCGGAGGATTTTCCCTGCCAGCTTTTATAAAGCAATAAGGATTAGAGCCAGGATAGGGGACAGGTTCATTAGGATTTGGCTAAAAACCTTAGAGACATTCCTTCTAATAGAAAAACCTTAGTTCTGATGTGAGTCAAGGCGTACCTAGAACCCAAAGCCTCTTCCAGGCGAACTCCCAACATGCTCTCATCCACAGCGTTCCCAGGCCTTCACAGGAAGTTCTCTTGTAAATTACTCTCAGGAAAACCAGCCTTATCACTGAGGCCTAAAGATGCTACCTCAGCCCTAGCAGCACTGGGCACGTGTCCTTGTGCATGTCTCCGTGCTTTCAAAGGCACTTATTAACACCTGCTCTGAATGCTAGGCCACAGAAGAAGTGAGCATGACACAGTTATAGAGTCCCTTTCCTTGAGGAAGTCAGCCTGGAGATATAGCTGAATCAAATCTATACTTGATTGGGAATTGCTGCCCCTCTCAATTCTCAATGATCAAACCCCACTAGCTTTCTTGTTCTATGATGTCCTGTGCTTTAAAGTCCCTACTGTGCTCACCCTTCACCCTTACCACAGGCACCCCACACACATGGTCATTCTGCTCTGACAATGGCCAGCTCCTTACACTCTCCCACTCCTCCAGTGACCAGAAGCAGGCAACCTATAGATACCCTCACTACAAAGAGAAAGTCTGGCCTAATACATGAGAATGGCAGGACATACTGTAGCATTTTCTTCCCCTCCAAACCAGAGAAGCATTCTGACCTTTGAACTTGCCCTTCAGATTTTAAAACCTCCACTCCGCAAAATCAGTGCCTGAGTGGCTGATATTTAGAGGAAAGGGAGGGGAGGCAACAGTCATGATGAACACCAGCTGTCCAAAGCCTCCTTATAACAGGAAAAGGCTTCTCTTACAGTTTTCCACAGTGTGTGGGAAGCTGCCTGAAATTATGATGGAAGAGTTATGCATTCTCCCAGAAGGACTTAAGACTAGACTATGGCCTAAGAGAGTCTTCAGAGTGATCATCAATAACCATGTAGAATAAGACCAGTTCTGGGTTTGTGCAACAGATTTTCTCAGTCCATAGTTAGCTTCTGACCACCTTGATTAGCCCTTCTTTCCAATAGGAAGAGAAACTACTCCCCAGTGCCAGAGCCTCTGATTCCAGACTTTCAACATTCCCTTCAGCTTACCTGGGCCCACTATGTCCTCCACAGGTTCAGTGACCTGCTGGCCTCTAGCCATGTCCCACCCCAACCACCCCTGTGCTATTGCCTACCCTGGCACAAAGCTGGTGTGCCAGGGAGCCTGTGGAGGGAAATCAGTAGAGATGGGAGGGAAGCTCTGGCCCCTCCTGCCTTGGGCAGCATCAACCCACCTTGACAGAGATGTGGCCATGGGCCTGGGGAAGGTGGGCAGCCAAGAACCAGTCCCCAGGTAAGGGGCTGCTGACGTTAAAGATGCCTGAGGTGCGGTTGGGCAGTGTCCAGCTGAGGGTCAGTGAGAAAACCCCAGGCACAGCTGTGTCCCCTGGGAAGTGTGTGTGCAGGGGATTGATGACAGGGGGTGCCCCGGACCGGAAATACCTGGGGGACCAGAATTAGGAGAATAAGAAAGTAGGCAATGCGGCAGGAGGCAGGAATGGGAAAAAGAAAGGAGAACGGTCACTCATCACCAGTTAAACAAGTGGATTCCCTATACTGACACATACAACAAAGTAGTTCCAGGTCAGGGGTCAGTCAATAAGGGGTGAGAGGTCAGCTCAGGCACTTACAGTCATACAGTAGTTAGGAAATAGTCAGGTGACAGAGGTCATGGCCCTTACTCAGTCACAGTGCAATCTGAACAGGATTGGGGTCAGGGTTAGAAGGTCAGTTCAGATACTCACGAATTCAATTTAGTTTGGAAAGGGGTCTGGGGTTGAAAGTGGGGGTCAGGAGGTTAACTCAGGCACTCACACAGTCACACTTTGGTCTGGGCAGTGGTCCCCAAAGGTTCCCCCCTGCTCCTTGAAGATGATGAGATTCCAAACAGCCAGGAACGTGTCCTCAGGAACATGGAAGTGGAAGAGCTCGGTGCTGGCAAAGGAGCGGAAAGGACTCAGCTTGCGGGGTGAGCAGGTGGAGTAATCAGTCAGGAAAAGGCCTCCTGGGAAGCAGGAGAAAGAGAAAGGAGCAGGGCAGGACAGAGGGCATTTCCATTAAGCAATAGGCATGCCAGTCACCAATAGCACCAACTCAACAAATGTTCTCTGAGCCAGGAGCTGGATCTCGTGCTGCCCCGGCCATCGTCTGGCTTAATCTTTATAGTGCTATTCTAAAAAAAAAATAATAACTTCTTTTTACAGATAAGAAAACTGAGGCTCAAACCTTGACCAAACTGAGGATTCAAACCTAGCTCTGTCTAAATCCAAAATCAGGACCCTTTCTATAACTTCAGAGCTGCCGCTCATTAAGGAGCCATTGTTCTTTTACCAAGTCTAACAAAACAGAGATGTGGAAAGGGTGTGTGTGTGTGTGTGTGTGTGTGTGTGTGTGTGTGTGTGTGTGTGTTGGCATAGACTCCTAACCAACTGAGCAGGATAGAACTCCACCTGTGGGGCTTGGGAGTCAGTATGCTACTGTGTGACTTCCTTGTGTATTTTCTTCCCTTTTCTGTTCCCCTGTGGTCAGGAGCTATAAAAACGCTCAGAAGCCTCAGAAGAGCTGTCTGCATATTGGCTCAGGACAAGAGAAGGGAGGGGAAAGTGTAGTAAGGCTGCAAGGGCCTGCTTGGGTGGCAGAAGCAAGAACGGGAGCTGGCAGACCACCATGAGAGTCCCCAAGAAAAGATGAAAGGAGAGTCATCAGGCCCTCTGGGGTCAGAATGTGCAGCCAGGAAGGCCTTTCTCCAGAGGGAGGCCCAGGGAGTGAGTCAGCTGGTGACCCACTTAGGAATATTCAGAGCAGGACGGGTTGGGAAGTGGGAAGTGGTCATCCACAGCTGAAATGCAGAGACCTAATTATGATTGCCAGGAGCAGAAGCCGTGTCAGCAGCGAACCAGACAAACACATGGGGATTAGAATTGCTATAATAGTGCAGGTACCCCAGTAGCTCAGTGGCATAGGGAGAGAGGGGCCCACATGGCAGGTGAAGTTTCCTAGAGTAAAGCTCTGGAGACTTTAGACAAGCCCCAGAGAAGCCCGGAAGGATGGCTCCAGGACTGGTGAGAAGATGGGAAACTCAGCAGTTTTAGGACAGACCAGGGGCCAGTGGCAGGGGAGATTCTCTCTGGAGGAGAATTTTCAGCCAAACAGGAAATACATAAAAGGCTTACCTAGTCTGATAATTTCCCTCTCTGGAGATAGAAGAGATAACTCTAAAAATGAGGTATTTGTGAAATAACAGAGAAAAGAAAAAAGGCTGCTGAAGGAGGAACACTGTTTAAGGCTGGGTTGGCTCCACTGAACCAGAGCAACCTCAGGAGTCACCCTCCAGGGAGCTGCCCTACATAGGCAAAGGACATTGGCACTAAACTGGCCTGTGCTCATGCTCAAAGGCTGTGTTTACACCAAGGACTAGTCTGTCAAGTTCAGACCACATGATCACTCTCAACTGTCAGCAAGGAAGGCCTGTCACCCTGCAGGTTGAGCACTGCCTGGGAACCCAGATAGGCTCACAGAGCAGCATTCAGAAAGCAGTGGAGATATACCCAAGAGGGATGAAGGAAATGGAACCAACTGATGGGAGAGAGAGGTTTTCTAGGAGCCCGGGCTTTGGCAACTGGGGAGGCAGAAGGCCAAGACATGAACAGCCTGGGTACTATTGTTAGGAGAAATCAGAACTCCGGAGCACCTTCTGCTGGAGTTAAGGGAGAGCTGCCCCTCTTCAAAGCTGGTACCGAGGATGGGTCACCAGAGATAATGAATGATCTTTGAGAAACATGGATAGACAAGCACAAAGATTTCTGGGCTTCAAAGGACCATGGTAGGGCCTGGAGAACCAGGGAACTAACTAAGTCATCACTGAAGTGCCTAGAGGCTACAGAGGTCACAGAATAGGCTAGTGGGAAAAAGAAGTGAGTAGCAACTGAGAATTCTGAGAGGAACCTGGGAGAAGTTCTGAGGGTAAATGCTTGAGAAAGGGACCACAGGCCCATTCACCTTTGACTTGGGATTGAACAGGGCCTACCCAGAGCTGTATGCAGAGGAACCATGAGTAAAACCGTAGCCAAGCTCAAAAGAATCTTTCTTGGATGTCTCAGTATTTCTACAATGAAGCTAGGGTGATTCACTACCACCACCCAAACCACACATACGTGCATGCACACACAAACACACACACACACAGGCTGATACTGGCCCTGCCAGTGATAGCACTAGGTAGAATGAAAGATCATATTTTGGAAAGCCATGGTGTGTCTGGGTTATCAACTGCAGTAAGCTAAGTAAGCCCAAGGCAAAGACCCAAGATCAGGGATAGGACTAGAAAAAAAACCCAAGATGTAACTTCTGTTCCTGAAATGAGATTGAAGCTAACAATAAGCATTGTGCTGCCCTGTGCTATGATGGTCCTATGACACTCCTCAAACTCATCCCCACCATTAGGTCACAGAGCACCCTGCACTCCAATGCAGTTACCAAGGCACTGACTACTAACAGCACAATTAGGGGCTGCCCTGCCTGCAGGTGGGCCTATTTGGTACTCTTTTCCAACATCACTACACTGCTCCCCAAAGCACCTGAACCTGCTTCTGGGCAATTATGTTTTTATCCACAACTTTCAGCTTTATGTGCTCTTTGACAATCAGTCACTCTCCTTCCCAGTGCTTGCCCAATGGCTAAAGAACAAAGAAGCCACGATGGCAGGACTGGAAGCTACAAATTGGGCTCAACAAGGGGGGGATTGGGCTCAACAACTGAGGGGTTATGGACTCCCCCTTACCAAAACTGAAAACCTAACTGGCTTCTCCTTCCGCCTCCGCTGAGTGACCAACTTGCTAGCAGCAGTAATCAATGCTAAGCTCCCTCCATGGCGAGGGGTAGGTAGACTATTTATGTATGTTGTGGGAGGCACCCCAAACTGCCTTCATCCTAAGAACTAGCCACTTCTGAGAAATGGTCCACAGCCCTATTCATAGCTTCAGGAATCTGTCTATATGAAGAGCAGATGGAGCTAAAGAAGAACATGCATGGGCCACAACATGTCCCCTCTTCCCCTCCCACACAATAACATAGGCATTAGAAGATATAGCAGCTCACATGCACCCCACTTACATATATGTGTCTACACTCACCAACACTCAGCATGTACACATATGGCATATTCCACCATTCCCATAGCTCCCTCAGTTATACACACGTATCAGTGACCAGGGGGCATGTATTGATCTCCTGAAGTTTGTGCACTGAACCAGGCCCTGGAGCCCACAGGATCCCACAGCATCCCAAGGTGCTTTATTAATTATTATTGCCAAGACTCCATCAAGTACATCTGCATCCTATCTAAAGTGCCATGTACCAGTGATGGCTAGGGGCTAGGGTCATGAAAACTATAGTCTTTCCACAATGGGGCCTTTTTTATAGCACATCCGCTAGACCAGGACCACATTCCTCCCATTAAAAAACTAAACCTCAGGGCGGCGCCTGTGGCTCAGTGAGTAGGGCGCCAGCCCCATATACAAGGGCAGCAGGTTCAAACCCGGCCCTGGCCAAATTGCAAAAAAAAAAAATGAACCTCTCCCTCTCCCAGCCAAGTCACTTCTTCCCTGGATGGTGGCCCTTGATATCTGGCAAGTGAGGAACAGTTTGTGGATGAGAAGGGGAAAAGAGAGACTGCGCTTAGAGCTCTTCCCTACTGTTTTTCTATTAGGCATACAGGCAGTGCCCGGGTTACAAATGAGATAGGTTCTGTAGGCTTGTTCTTAAGTTGAATTCGTATGTAGGTTGAAACAGGTACCATTTACCTATTACCTGTGATAGCCTCCCTTCATAAATACAAGCTGTATATCAGCTGGATGTTTACAACTCAGGGACTGCCTATATATTGCAGTACAAAAAACCCACTATGGGATACAAATTAGCCTCAGCACTGTCACTTACAAGCTGTATAACCTTCCCCCTCACTGAGCCTCAGTTTCCCCATTTGTAAAACAGCCTCTGAGTTTCAACCCTGGTCTAAAAATATAAGGAATTATTTCAAGGCAAGTCAAGTTTCTTTGGAAAAAGACTCATTACCAGGAGAAAACTCATTATAATGGCAACTAATCCATGTCCATCTGGTTGCTACACGTTATCTTCAAAACTGTTTTCTTAACCTTGTTTGAATGCATGCCACATATCTCAAAGGTTTAGGCTATATCTTCCCACAATGGATTAGAGAGTTCTGGTGTGGGAGTCTCCCCCATCAAATTTTGACAGCAGAAACAAAGCCCTGGTGACTTCTCTGGGAAAGCAAGGGTCAGGGTGAGGGTTAGCATAGACCCCCAAACAAAGAAAATCTTGAAGTCTCTGTCCTAGGTACTATTAACCACCTGCTGAGCCTCAAACCCACTTACCACTCTTTTGACCCTGCCAATCGCTTCAGCTGTGTAAGACCTCTCCCCTCCCTATTTCTCCCCACTTGCTACCCAATGATCTAGTTGCCCAGATCTTCAGCCCACCCCTCCCTGCCAGAACCCCATTCCTGCCTCAGTCTTTCCTGCTTCTGCACTTCAGCTGTGTAAGAGCTCTTTCCTCCCTATTTCTCCCCACTTGCTCCCCAATGATCTAGTTGCCCATCTCTTCAGCCCACCCCTCCCTGCCAGAACCCCATTCCTGCCTCAGTCTTTCCTGCTTCTGCACTCACCAGCCCCTGGGCCAAGGACAGAGAACAGCAACAGCAGCAATAAGGCTGGAGGCAGCTGGAGCCCAGACCTGAGTCTAGGCTGGGAGAGGGGCAGAGTATGAGAGAGAGGGGATGCTAGTGGGAGAGACTCGGGTAAACACAGAGATGAGGGCAAAGGCTGAGTTAATGGGTTGGTCTGGGCTGACCAACCCGGCTTGAACAAGGGCAGAATGGAGGATGGAAGGAGGGGCTGTGATGGGGACTGGAGCAAGGGTCGGGGTTGAGCCAGGGCCTTAAGTAAACACTGGGAATGGGCTTGGGACAGGGGCTGGGCTGGGATCTGTGAGAGGGAGTCGAACAAGGGCTGAGTCGGGGATGGAGACCAGGTCAGGGGCAGGGGCTGGAAGGGGCACCTGGACTGGGATCCAGGCCAGGGCTGGGGCTGATCTGGGAAGCGGGGCGAGGGCGGGGCTGGGGGCCAAGGCCGGGATTGGGATAGGACGAGTGGCCGGGACAAGGGCTGGGCCATGGCCTGGGGCGGGGGCGGGGCCGCACAGGCCAGCGCGGGGCGCTCGCAGGGCTGACCCGCGGCTCCGCTCCCCACCCCCTGGGGGTGGCTTCTAGTGTCCTCGCGGGCCCGGGACCGAGGCTGGGACCCTGGGTAGGAGTTCAGGCCTGGGCGACTCCGGGCTGCGCTGAACCGGCGATAACCAGGCCCCGCGGCGGCGGCCTCTGCCTGACGTCGATGTGACGCTCCGCCCCCCGACCAGTTCGACTGGTCCCAGTTGATAAAGCCCGCCCCTGCCCTATTCTATTGGTCTCTAACTTAGTCCTGCGGGGCTTCGAGGACAGACAGACTCCGCCCCCGCCCCGCTACCTGAGACCCTCCTCTTCTAACCCCAAGCACAGAGAGCCCCGATGTCCCCCCTCACAGCCTCCACCGACCGCCCCACAGGTATGTCAAAGGAATCCTACAGAGAACTTCACTATCCCGGACCCCCCACGGATATCCACAGATCCTACCCAGAGATTTGCTCACAGAGATCTCGAAAGACTCCCTTTTTCAGAAGTGAACCCTCTGTGTTCGTCCCCTCGTCCCCTCCGGGCCCAATGCAGCTCACCCACTAGGGAGGTGACCAGACTGCTGTTGCCATGGATACTACTAGCCATTCCGGTTGCTCTAGTAACGGATCCCTCCTCTCCCGGCCCGGATTCCAGAAGCTTCAGTCAAGCCCCTCTTTCATTACCCTGGACCCTCTCCAAACCTCCCCCCTTCACCCTCCCCCAGGTCAGGCCTCTTCCCCAAAAAGTACTCTTCCAGGCAGGGCCTTTCAACACTCAGCACCTGCAGCTCAGGCTCCTCCACAACTAAGAGCATTCCCTCTTTCAGGACCAACACTTCCCCTCCCATTCTAAGACAAGAACCTGACCTAAGGACTTGTAACAACCAAGCCAAAGCCCAGAGGTACGTAGTTTCTCCAACAGCTCTTCCTGTCCAAACTTTCATCCTGTTCCCTCTCCTAACCCCTCTGCCCTCCTTCCCTCCCATCTGTACTTTCCATCTTTACCCTGTCCTCTCCTTTAGTTTCCCCTTCCTCTCCTCCCACCCTCTGGTTCTCTGCCCTCAGGTCCCTTTTCCCTCTAGCTGACATGGGTCATCTTCCTCCCCTCTGCTCCTACTGCCCTTCCCAAACTTCCCCTTCAGAAAGGCTCTCATAAGTTTAAGCAGTTACATATCTGGTGTTTCTGGAGCATGGGGAGAAAGTAGAGAGCAGGGAATGTTAAGGCAGGAATACTCAGGCAGTGCTGCAAAATGACAGGCCCTGAATGTCAGGGTCAAGAAATTTGGACTTAGGCTCGGCGTCTGTGGCTCAACGGGCTAAGGCGCCAGCCACATACACCTGAGCTGGCGGGTTCGAATCCAGCCCGGGCCCGCCAAACAACAATGACGGCTGCAACCAAAAACTGGCCGGGCGTTGTGGCGGGCGCCTGTAGTCCCAGCTACTTGGGAGGCGGAGGCAAAAAACTCTCTTGAGCCCAGGAATTGGAGGTTGCTGTGAGCTGTGATGCGACAGCACTCTATCCAGGGTTGAGGCTCTGTCTCAAAAAAAAAAAAAAAAAGAAATTTGGACTTAATCCTTTAGGCACTAAATGTTTTTAAGCCATGGGGTGCCAGTTGGGTTTGCATTTTAGAAAGCTCTTAATTGGGTCAGCAAGAAGGACCATATCCTTCCAGGATAAATTAGGCAAACGTAGTACCTGCCAACCCACAGCATCCCAGGCTCACTCCAGCACAACATCAATTCATTTGTACTGTCATTGTTGGTTAACCTGTCTCTCTCCCAGATTCGACCAACTCCAGCTCTTAGCACAGTGCTTGAGTAAAAGTGTATGATTAGGCTCTTTGTAAAAGTGTAAGTTACATAAATGAATGAAAGAATGGAAGAATGGATTAATGTGCTGGGATGGCAATGGAGGGGCAAAGTTATTATATAATTCAGGCCAAAGATTATGAGAACTTCAATAAAAAATGGAGAAAAAACAAGAGGAGAAAATGCATTTGGGGAATATTTAAAAGATAGAAAACAGAGTTCTTGGTTCCTATTTGAAGATGGGTTCTAGGGGGAAAGAGGAAGACAAGCATAACTCCCAGAGTTCTGTCTTGATGCCCATGTGATCACCCAGTCAGCTATGAAGACATGGCACTTTACCCAAGATAACAGAGTGAGACTCTGTGTCAAAAAAAAAGGGGGGGTGGCACCTATGGCTCAAAGGAGTAGGGCGCTGGCCCCATATGCTGGAGGTGGGTTCAAACCCAGCCCCAGCCAAAAACCACAAAAAAAAAAAAAAGAAAGAAAGAAAGAAAAAAGAAATGTACAATGTACAGCAGGCAATTAGGTATACTGTTAAATATAGGGGTCAAAAAAGATCTAAATTAGAAATATGGATTTCTGGCATACAGCCAGAAATAGTTGAAATCTTGAACATGAATAATATCATCAAGGGAGTGTGTATGTGGTCCCCAGACAAAACCAGACTATGTACAGGGTCCTGTCTTATGCATCATGCCATTCTCCTCCACTCTTAGGAGCCAGACTCAGCTTTGGCTTAGTATTCCCAGTCTCTGGAACTCCATAGCTAGACCTCCAGGGTCTTAAGATATACCAAGAACCCTACTCTTGGACTCCCCAAGTGTCTGTTTTTTTTTGTTTTTTTTTTTTTTTTGTAGAGACAGAGTCTTATACTTTATCGTCCTAGGTAGAGTGCCATGGCGTCACACAGCTCACAATAACCTCCAACTCCTGGGCTTAGGCAATTCTCCTGCCTCAGCCTCCCGAGTAGCTGGGACTACAGGCGCCCGCCACAACGCCCGGCTATTTTTCTGTTTTGCAGTTCGGCCAAGGTCGGGTTTGAACCCGCCACCTTCGGTATATGGGGCCGGCGCCCTACTCGATGAGCCACAGACGCCGCCCCCAAGTGTCTGTTTGGACTCCCTCCTGGGGCGTGGTTCTCTGCTACCATCTACTGATGGGATTCTGCCTATTTCAGCCTTTCAGTCTTTAAGCTCCAACTCCCTACAAACCCTCAGCAGCATGCTATATGAGGTCTGGGCACATGGATGAACCTCCTGACATCACAACCTAAGACCCAAAGTTCATCTTGCTTCCCTCTTGTATCTCAGGTACACTGAGAAATCCTATCCTAATTCCATAATGCTCTGTGAATCCTAGGCTCTTCCCTAATTTACCAACCCTTCAATCCCAACCTAATGAAATCTGTACCCTTATTCTACCACTAGATGGAAGCAGACAAGGTCACAGAAGAACCTCATACCACCATGGATGTAGAACAGCACCCCACTTCAAAGGACCCCTCTGCTGAGGACTTACAGAAGGACCCTATCTCTGAAGCCTTCTTGGAGTCTTCCATCTCTGAGACCCCCTTAGAGTCCCATATCTCTGAATCCCCTTTGGTGCCATCCTCTTCCCAGAGTCCATTAGAGACTCACACATCTGAATCCCCTTTGGTGCCATCCTCTTCCCAGAGTCCATTAGAGACCCACACCTCTGAATCCCCTTTGGTGCCATCCTCTTCCCAGAGTCCATTAGAGACCCACACCTCTGAATCCCCTTTGGCGCCATCCTCTTCCCAGAGTCCATTAGAGACCCACACTTCTGAATCTACTTTGGTGGCATCCCCTCCACGGGCCCCATTAAAGACCCACACCTCTGAACCTCCTTTGGTGCCATCCTCTTCCCAGAGTCCATTACAGACCCACACCTCTGAATCTACTTTAGTGCCATCCCCTCCCCCGGCCCCATTAGAGACCCACATCTCTGAATCCCCTTTGACACCATCCTCTTTCCAGACCCCATTAGAGACCCACACCTCTGAATCCCCTTTGATGCCATCCCCTTCCAGGACCCCATTAGAGATCCACACCTCCAAATCCCCTTTAGTGCCATCCCTTTCCCAGAACCCATTGGAGACCTACACCCCTGAAACCTATCTGCAGCTTTCCAACTCTGAGACTACTTTAGGGAATTCCACCTATGAGATCCCTTTGGAAACCTCTACCTCTGAGAGTCCATTGGACAGTCACATAGCAGCAAAACACCTTAGTTTTCATCCCTCATCAGTAGGCCATGTCTCTGTATCTCCCTCTGATGGGCTGGTGGAAAACCTCTCCTATGAGTACGCCCAAGTCCCTGAATCTGAGAGCTTTCCAGAGGACTCCCTTTCAGGCCCTTCTACCCAGGTGCAAATGGACATGTCTGCAAAGCAAAAGGAAGAGGGAAGAGAGGACGAGGAGGAAGGGGATGCCAGTGCCAGCACTGAACACCAGCCGGGCAAGAAGAAGGGGAAGAAAGGAGTTAGCCGTAATTGCTCCTGCCCTTTCCCCTGTCCTCACCACTATCCACTGTTTGTGACCTGCCCCAGAAGGAAGAGACTGGGTTACTCTTGGACATGGCCCCTTCTCTTAGGTTTAGGGCTCCTCACTCCCTTTTAGTTACTCAGCCCCTCCCTTTCCAGGTTACACAGGCCGCCCAGGGGTCCCTGCTAAGCAGGCAGAGCTGGTGGGAGTGGCTAAGGCAATACACAGAGAGAAGTTTGATGCTCAGGTGAACCATCTTTTCCAATGGGAGAAGAATGCAGCCCTGAATGCCATCCAGACAGGTGAGCCCACATGGCCCTTCAGAAGATTGTGACAGGCCCATGGACATCCTCCAATCCAAAAAGATCTGAGAACCTGCCCATGAAACAAATAGGTGCCCTACATAGAAATGGCAATACCACCCCACCTGCTTGGAATCTGGAAGGAGAGAAAGCAGGTGGGCCAAGAAATACAAGGACACAGACAAAAATGTGGGAGTAGTTATATAATATAAAGCCAACATAGGGACAATGGCTGAACTAAAATTATTAAAAACATAAAGATTACAGGCCCACCCCAGATACAGGGCCCAGATAGCCTATACCAGAAAGACCCTAAGGTAGAGATGACCCAGGATCCTAGACAGTCCCCAGGAGACTTGCTGTTCTGACATGCCAAAGGCCTTAGTCCCTTTGGTGGAACTCCATTAAAAAGCTATCACTCTTGCATTCCAGACCCATTCTGGGTAACCCAAAGCTTGGAAAGAGGATTCCAAGTCTCAGTCCACAATTAATACTCTTGACAGTCCTGTTAGTATGTGCTGTGTACAGATGAACTGTGTAAACACACACCATCTGTGTGTGCAAGTCTACCTGTGTTACTAAACTTCGTGTCTATAGGGACTGCCTTTGGGAAGAAGGCCACCCTGCCTTTGCTGCTATAAGGATTCTGGGATTTCTAAACTGAATAGATCCACTGCATTTAATTTGGTCTTTCATTCTCCTTCCCCTTATATTGGGAATAGAGCTATGTCGAAAGGCCTGAGATACAAAGAAAACTAAAGTAATTCTATATGCTTACCCTTCCTCTGGGTAATTTATCCACTTGCATACAAGGAACTTCCCCCCTCTACCCCTAACCAAGAAAATCACTGTGCTCTCTCTTGTTTCTCAATCTCAATTCAGACACTGTCATGGCTTTATTTGCCTAACATCTCCTGTTACACTTATTTTCTTGCAAAAGCAGGGTCTGTTCAGTTCCTCATTCCCCTTCTCAAAACCTATTATCCACTCCCTACTTTTCAAGGTCACTGTATTTCTTTTTCTTCTTTGTGAGGAACTTCATTTTCCTGTTTAAAAAGGCAGTTTTATACAGAAATTTAAGTGTCATTTACCCTGAACAAAAATATGTGGGATCCTCTCATAATATTGAGGATCTCAAGTCCCTGGAGAGTCAGAACTCCATAATGTTGTATGTGATTATAGAGAAATATCAACTGTAAGCTATTCTTTTATTCATTCTCCAAACATTTATTGAGCATTTGAGCTAACCGTGGGGGGGGGGGAGGGTTTAAAGACAAAATTCCTCAAATAATTTAATGGGAGATACAAATAAGTAAAAGGACAATTATAATTCACTCTAATAATTGCAATAGTCAAGGTCCATCCAGACTGTTGTCTGATAAAAGCAGAAAATGTAGCACCCAATTTGGAGTGCGTGAGGAATAAGAAGCTTTAGAAAGAATGATTTCTCAGCTGATGTCTGTAAGGTGAGTGGGAATAGGTAGCCAATTAAAGAGTGGGGAAAGGTGAGACATATCAGGGCAAGGCACCATAGAAAACTGTAGCAATGCATTATGTCTGGTGGGAGGAGTAGCCTACTTAGCTCTAGAAGGTCAGAATTGTACAGACATTTCTGTGCCATGCTAAAGAATTCAGATTATATCCTAAGGGCAATTGAAAATCACTAAAGATTCCAAACAGGACAATAACATGAAAAGATTTGTGTTTTTGAAAGATCACCTTGGCAATAGGATAGACCAGAGAAAGACAAGATTGGAGATGGGAAAATACATTGTAAGGCACAGGTAATATTCAGGTGAGAAGTGAATTGGAATACGTGGAAAGAAGTGAACAGAAATGCTAACAAGAGAAACCAACCATTGGATCTTTGGGTATGTAGGATAAGTAAGAGGGAAATGCCTGAAATGACAGGTTTTTGATATACATAACTGATGGTGCCATTAACTGAATCTCTAAAACAGAGTAGCTGCTTGGTAAGCCTATGTTGGATGAACAGAGGACAAGGTATAAGAGCCAAGTTTGGAGGGAATAATTGCATGTAACACATGTGAAGTGCTTATGCAATATACTGGTGTAGTAGATAGTTGGCTATATAGGTCTGGAGCTCAGGAGAGAGGTCTGGGCTAGAGAAGTCTGGGCTGGAGACAAAGACAGCTGTATGTTCTATGTAGACATTCGATGCGTAAAGAGCTATTATGAAAATGTGATTATGTGGTCATGGAATTAGACTGTGTTGTATATAATTAAAATGGCATCCCGATAACATCTTTCCTCTGCCAGTCCTTGTCCACTCAAAACAGGAAGGTAGTTGGGAATCAGGGCAGACAGTACAGGATCCTACATGGGAATCCATTGCCAGATGCCAACTGTCCCTCTTTAAGAGCAGTGAAACCTGTAACACAGTGTGTTCAAACTCTAGTCTCCATCTAAACTCTGGGCTCTGATTCTCATACCAGTGATTGGACTTGACTAGCCTAGGCTCTCAGACCAGGCCTTGATCTGTGGGCACTGACGCTGTTCACCAATGCCCCTTACCTGCTCCTTTAATGTGACCTGCTACTCCAGACAGAGCTCAGAACTTCTCTAGTGGAATCCTGGCTCCTACCACCCCATTGTGACTGCCTATACCCAGCCCTCTCTACCAAGCTTACTGGTATAATAGGGCACTAACATTACAGGCTGTCAGTGTCAAGCAGCAAAGCCAAACGCTACATCTGGACAGGCCGTAGGTCCTGAGAGGCCATGGGTAAGACAAGAAAACCTAGCCTGAGACACAGAACTATGAATAGTGGCTCTGACCAGAATCAAAAACCGGAGCATATCAATTCTTTCCTTCTTTCTATAGAACATCAGGTTATGTCTGGAATACTGGATCTCTCTTCCCTCTTGAGGGAATTTGCTCCTTCACTTAAGTTAGTCTGGCAGTCTGTGTTCTCTCAGCACCTATTTTATGCTAGACTTTGTGCTAGGATTCGAGATTATCAGTGAATGGTCAGTTATAATGCCCTGCACTGATAGGAGTAGCACAAGGCACTCTGGAAGGCAAGAGGAGGGGCCTAGACAGACCAGACAAGTCAGAAACGGCTTTTAAGTGGGAATAAGAGTCCTAAAGCTGAAAGTCCCACTCCATGGGGACTTATATAGGATTCTTGGCCAGAAGTTGGGGTGCTCTCAGCTCTCGTGCATGAGAGAATCTAGACGGAAAGTGCTAACTGGTTCTCCCATGTTTATATGGCAAGACTTGCTTTGTGGTGAGACTGGCGTGAAGCCCAATAACTTCAGGCCTCACTCCTGAACCTGGCTCTCAAGGCCTTACAGCCTCCTGTTGAGACCTCCTCTAAAGGATACTTCTTAGCCTCACTTTCCATGCCTCCCTTCTTAGCCTGGCAACTTATAATTTTTAGTCTTCACTATCCATGACTTCCAACCTACCCCTTTCTCCTGATTCTTCAGTTCTTCTCAAGTTCATAGAGGGTACTAGCAGCATGCACACAAAGGGAAGTACAAAGGTACCAACCTGGAGAAGTGAGGGGAAGTCCTCCTCCTACCTCCTAGTACCAGCCTGCCCAACCACCTCTTCCTCTTTAGGTACCTTCCATAACCATGCTCTTTAGGAGCAAATCCCCTGGCCAACCATCTTCCCCTTCCTACACCTTAGACACTTCAAGGAAACAAAGCTAAGTTGGGCTGCAATCTGGTGAGGGGAGGAGATGATAATCCCAATAGCCATAGAGAAATCAGTCAGGTTCATGTTCATCTTTAAATAAAATTTCATCTATCTTGAGTCACCTCTGTTGGCTGACAGAGATGAAGTGGATCCCGGGTAGGAAGGGAACTGAAGACCCTCGTGGGTTAATGAGAAAATCTTGAGAGAAAAGTCTTAAAGGGGTAGAGGTAAGGATTCTCAGGTGAAGATGAATACACCTGGGGGGAGAGGTGAGTCCACCCTCCAGGAGATAGATGGAGCTAGGATTAGAGGGAGCTTAGGATTTTTTCCTCTCATTTTTCCTTATTATTCAATCCTGCCACATCTAGGTCTCTACATCGGCTGGCGCTGTCCTCATTACCTATGGGACTGTTTCCGGATTGGTGATGAGTCCAAATGTTTTTGTGGACACTTGTTGAGAGAGCACCGGATCATCTCAGGTAGGAGAGAACTGACCAGCCCCTGTCAGGTGTGGAGGGATACTTGTACTCTGTCATGTTTGAGGATGTATGAGAGAAAGTGTGTGTATGCACATGTTAGCGCAGGGGAGGAGTTGGCACGGGCAGACCAGGCTCCAGCAGGCACTGGTGTCACCCTAACACCTATCCCATTCCCATAGACATATCCGTGCCCTGCAATGTGAGCCAGTGCCGCTGCCTCATGTTCTGCTTTATCCCTTCACGCCCAGAAGAGGTGGGTGAGTTCTGGCTCAAGAGACGGGCCACCTTCGATCCCAAGGCCTGGAGGGCCCAATGTCGTTGCAAACATAGCCATGAAGAACATGCAGCCACTGGGTCCCATCCCTGCAGGCATCGTGGTAACTTCTAGGGCAAGGGGCATATTAGAAGGAGCATGGGTGGGGACAGGATGCAGATAGTTTGAGAATAATGATAGGAAACTGTAAGAGAGACTTGGGCATGCAATTGGTGAGGAAGAGATGACCATGTTATCAGCCCATTGGGATACCCCAATTTCCTATATTCCTTTTGCCCCCAGATTGTTGCTGCAGATATTTTGAGTCTAATTTCCTCTGTGCGGCCTGTGACCGACGCTGGGAGGAACATGAGACTTTCTTTGAGACCGAGGAGACCCGGCGACGAGGAGGAAGGCCTCACGGTTAGGTGGCAACCTGAGATGGGGCCATTCCAGGGTCTGTAGTACGAAGACCAGGCAGGAAGGCACTCCCATCTTCAACCATCCCCTCCATGACTACCACATTCCCTTCCCTCACTGCTCCTACTCCCACCCCCTCACATCCATGCCTTCACTGGTTTTTACCCCCAGGAGCAGACTATGTGCCGTTTGCAGAGATGCCTGCCCTCCAAGAAGCCATCCTCCACAACTCTGACTTTGAGGCCCTGCAAATGCAGGGGCCCTCTGGCCTTCCCAGCTCCCACCCTAGTTCCCCTGGGCTCCCTGGCCCACAAAGCCCCCAGCCTGGCCCTACATCTGACCGCCATATCTGACCCTTTTACCTCTGCTTTTCCCTCTTCCAGGGACAGACACTGTCAACAACTGGCGTAGGCCCGTGTGAGGCTGGCCTAGATCAGCAATAAAGGGGAAGTCACTGGAACCTGACCTGGCTCTGTATAGGGCAGGTAGAGCCTAGCCTAGAAACAGATAGCCTAATACCTTAGAGTCAACACTTATTAGAGGTAGGAGAGAGGCTGGATCCAGCCATCTGCCTCCATCACACCCACATTCAAGCTTCTGGCTCTAATAACAGAAGGAGAGTAACTTCAAGGAGGGAAGAAGTTGGCTCGACGCCTGTGGCTCAACGGGCTAAGGCGCCAGCCACGTACACCTGAGCTGGTGGGTTCGAATCCAGCCCCCGGGCCCACCAAACAACGATGGCTGCAACCAAAAAATGGCCAGGCGTTGTGGCGGGCGCCTGTAGTCCCAGCTACTTGGGAGGCAGAGGCAGGAGACTCGCTTGAGCCCAGGAATTGGAGGTT